>JAAEAF010003426.1:0-47410 GCA_011037195.1 Triatoma infestans | reverse complement strand
ACCCCACCACATCGGTGGTAGCATCTAAACGGAATAGCAAGTTTGAGATTTTCTTCGATTTTTCTTTTAATTTTTGTTTTTTCTAATCCTTTGAAGTTAAATACTCTTTATCCAGGCTGAGGTTTATGCAATTCTTTGCTGTATTTTGGATGAGAGGGTGCGTAACACTAATTTAAAGGGTGTTTGTATCTGCTCGGATAGCCAGGCTGCGTTGAAGGCGCTTAATTCATGTGTCTTCACTTCCAGATTGGTGTTGGAATGTTCTAGAAGACTGGAAGATCTTTCTTTATTAAGGGATGTGCTTCTGGTCTGGGTTCCAGGTCATATGGATGTTGGGATGAGGAGGTGGTAGGTTTTGCCAATTAGGTGGCCTCTCTCCCTTTTTCAGTGGTCCAGAGCCTCTGCTGTTTGCCGTGGCTTCTTCTCTTCAACATGTCCCGCCAGCTTTCCAATCATGGAGACCTTCATAGCGGTCATCCTTATGGATGAGTGCAGTGGGTTGTCGGCAGTCTAAAATGCTCATTGGGGGCCCGGACGGAGCTTTGAGCAGTGGGGTCCGATGTCTTTCACGGACCTCCCTCAGGTATCTGGTTGGATTCCTCACTGGGCATTGTGGTTTAAGGAGACATCTCTATATAATAGGACTTGTGCCTGACCCCTTTTGTAGAGTTTGTGAAACTGAGGAGGAAACACCCATGCATCTGATGACGAATTGTTTGGGTTGTGAGGAGATTAGGTTTAGGAACTTCGGCCGGAATAGGATGTCGGTGGAGGATCTTAAGCTGTGTCCTTTTAAGGTTTTGGTCCGATTCGTTCGGTCTGTTGTGAAACTTAGATGGTTGAAACCTGGGCCTGGATTTGTATTCTAGTCCCAGCGGTTGTTATTCTTTAGGGGTAGCTATATGGGCCCTCGGGGGCTTTGGATAGCGTAGGGTTTTGCCCTCCCCTTTCGCGAATAATAATAATAAATACTCTCTATTAAGAGGGATATGCTCCCCTTATTCAAATTCCATACAAATTTTTATCAACAAATTTATTCTATGATTATGGTCACAAAGTGAAAAACAGAAGAAAATCTAGCTGGTTGTTTTATTACCATTTCATTTTGTTTTGTTTAACTAATTTCCTTTTGTTTCATTAAACAATTCTTAATATTTACATCAAATTGGTAACCTAAAAACTAGTAATTTACCTTTTTTCCCCCCTAGAAAATGGATGCCTTAGAATTAAACTGTATATCAGAAGTGATGTGTGCGAACAGAACAACCCCATTGGCTATTGGCAGTGTTAAAAGTAATGTTGGCCATACTGAAGCTGCATCAAGTCTGGTATCTATTGTTAAAGTTTTGTTGGCTTTCAAATATGGATTTATTCCTCCAAACTTACACTATTCATCTCCAAATCCTGATGTACCAGCATTATTATCTGGTCAGATGGAAGTGAGTATCAAAAACATATTTATAGAATATAACTGGCGAAATGTTGGCAGATTATGATATTTTATTATTGATATTATAGGTAGTCATTGAACCAACTCCTTTAAATGGAAATATTGTTGGAGTAAGCAGTATAGGACTGTCCGGCAGTTATGGGCATATCATCATAAAACAGAATTCAAAAATTAAAAGCAATTTAAAAGAAACAACTTCAAATAATATACCTTGGCTGTTTATGATTTCAGGAAGGAATGAATCCTTTTTGAGAAAAACACTTAAATGGGTAAATAGTTTCAGTGACTTTTATTAATCATAATTTATAGAAAGTTCTAAAGAACTAACATTTTAAAAGTTTATATCATTTTAAAATTATTTATCTACAGGTAGAAGCCATGCCTTTCAATGGGGAATTCATTAGATTGGCACATGGTGTCTTTAAAAAACCGATTAGAGGACACTTATTTAGAGCTTATTCATTGCTGAATACAGCTGATAAACAGGAACATGAAATCAAAGTAATTTTCCTTTTATTAAATTAACCTGAAAATCTAATGTTTATATGAGTAAAAAAAAAAAAAATTTACAGCATTATGATGCTGGGGAAAAGAGGCCAGTTTGGTTTTTCGTCTCTGGATTGGGTTCACAATGGGTTGGAATGGGCGCTGATCTAATGCGATTACCAACATTTGCCAGAGCTGTAAACTTGTGTCATGAAGTTCTCCTATCAAAAGGAATAAATTTATTGGAAATCATACATTCTACTGATCCTCATATTTATGATACTATCTTGAATGCAGCCGTTGGTATAACGGCTATTCAGGTATTATTAACTTTTTTATTATGTTTTAAGGCAACGGTTTTAACCAAGATTGGTGTGAACGTATTTCAGGGGATACCCGATTGGTAATGATATACATATTTATAGATTTTTAAAAAAGCAACAACCTACTAAATAAACCATATATTTTATTGTAATATATATTTTTTTTTAATCAGATTCCTTAATTACTTTCTAATTAGTTTATGTTAATATTCATTAACAGATTGGATTATTAGATGTGCTCAAGGAATTTGGTGTAGAACCTGACAATATTATTGGACATTCTCTTGGTGAAGTGAGCTGTGCTTATGCTGATGGATGTTTTACTAGAGAAGAAGCTATACTGAATGCATATGCTCGTGGGAAAGCTTCAGATGATGCACCATCAATAAATGGATTGATGGCCGCTGTAGGTGTGTATGTAGATTTGAATAACAGTTATGTTAAACTGGACATATTGATGAAAGCTCTTTGATGCCACTAGTATCCAGTCATATTCTTTGGCATTTAGAATCTTGAAAATCATCGTTGGTTTGTACGATCTGATCGATTTTTTGCCTCAGCCCTTTGGTTACAGTTCTGAACCTTTTTTGGAAAAAAACATCTGAAATCCCAACGATATTTAAAATACAGCCGCAGATTGTCTTTGGATATACTAAACCCAATCAGTCATTTTTGAGAAAAACGCATAAACGTAAAAAAAAACAAGTAAGGTGGTACTTCCGGTTGAGGAATTTTGAAAGATGACACATTGTTAGATGCCATGGTGATACCTAAACGGAATATCGAGTTTCAACTTTCTAAGGTTTTTCGTTTTTGAGCTATGCTGTTCACATACATACATACACGTACTCACACACACGGACACACACACAGAGACCATTTGCTAAAAACCACTTTTTTGGACTCAAAACCTCCAAGCGGATATTTCCGGTGAAAACTCGATATCGAAAATTTGACACGATTACAATACTTTCACTTACTAGGAGTAAGAGAAAGTAAAAATTGACAGCACTACACTCTCCAAACATGTTCTGAGTTTCAATCATGACATCGATTTCAATAACCTTTCCATTTTAACCACTTACCCCAACCATTCGAAAGTCTTCTATCCGAATCCGGACAAATTCACCTCCATCCGAATTCTATCAATTTTAAAAAAGACAAAGAAATCATTTTAAGAAAAGACAGCTTACAACAAATATTTTTCTAACTCTAAAAAAAAAAGACTCGCCAGTAATTTGTTCTTCCAAATTTGAAATTGCCGCGTCTCACTATAACATATTTCTTATCCCTCCCACCTTTTAACAGTTTTTTAATTTAAAAAAAAAAATACTCTCTCTTCATTTTAGTCTCAACGTTCTCAACGTTCACTCCTCTCGTACCATTATGTACCATTAATCTCTAATTAATGTACATTATGTACCATTAATCTCTAATTAATGTACATTATGTACCATTAATTATGTACATTAATCTCTTAATTATAATAAATACAGCCCATTGTGATTGACTGTTGTAAGCTTTATTTACAGTCTATGAGTATTAGGGTAAAGACACACACGGCGGTTTTAACCGAAGCGTTTCACGAGTCGATAGCGCTCTAACAAACCACATTGAACTGTTTTATTAGGCGATTTGTGCTGTGATCGATGCGGTTTCCAGTATGGACGACGTGGTGTATTTGTCAATATTGCATTTGCATTGGAAAATTTATATAAAAAAAAAAAAACTAAAATGAAGAATGTGATTATATCCAATATCAAAGAAAGGCAACAAAAAGGGCATTTTCATACGTTGTTTACTGAAGTACAAAGAGACGATGAAAAATTTTTCAACTTCATAGTACTCGAAGTACTTTTGATGATTTACTTACGATTGCCAAGAAAAGCTAACAAAGAAGGGTACTTTTTCCTCATATCCCAAAGTGCCGGTCGATTTTCTACTTCGTTATTATCTTTTCTGCATCATATTTTTCTCCAGCTATTCTAAACAAAACGAGTCAACAAACGCCTGTCTTTGAACAGAGCCATCTGACACATGTTAAAACACCCTTAGGGTGACTTCGGTAAGTTAAACCGACTCGATTCCTCATATCAATCACCTCCACGAACCGCTCGGCACCGCTGTGTATGTTATACACACTATTATGATACAGTCCATGATCGAGTCGGGCACCGAGTCGTTAAACGCTTCGGCTAAAACCGCCGAGCCTGTCTTTAGGAGTGTCAGGATAAGTGTTATTCGTGTAGTTATGCTCCGATAACCTACCTTGAAGAAGTCAATAGAATCATCATCGACCATCTACATTGATAACAATATTAAATCTGACCCGGCTGTCTATTTGAATTCTTTTAGCTTTTTTTTCTGGAAGTGACTTATTACATACATGACTGGAAGTGACAAATTAAATAACAATGGACTAAGTGTTTCTCTTGTAAGCCCCCCCCCCACAGAAGAGAGAACTTCTACATTTTAGATTTATTATATATCCCAACTTTTATATTTTTATATAATTAATTTGAATTCTTTGAGTAAAAGTAAAGGATCAGTGACTTATTGGTAGCGGTTATCTTCCCATTTGTTCAACATAAATATTTTATAACGCCGATCATAGTAGTTGAGATTCTAAGATTCTATTCAAAACCTTCTGTAAACCATAATCAGTTTTAGATACATACGTTCAGAACTCTATGGAATTAGTAAAATAAAGGAAAATAAAAAAAAAATAAAGTATCTTGTCTCAGGATTGGGCTATAACCAGATCAAGGATCAGCTGCCTCCTACAATTGAAGTAGCCTGTCATAATTCTAATACTAACTGCACATTGGCCGGACCAGCTGAAGATATGGAGCAATATATTAATAGCCTTAAAGAGAAAGGAATATTTACTAAATTTGTTAGCACGTCTAATATTGCCTTTCATAGCAGATATGTTAAACCTGCAGCACATCTTCTTCTCAGATATTTGCAAGAGGTTTGAATTATTCCATTCTTTTATTTTTAAGAATTCCCCTTTATAGATTGTCTGCATATCAGATTCTCCTTCTAGACTTGATAAGGTGATCTATATTTTTTTTCAACTTAATTAACATTTTTCACATTAAATATTAAATCAATAAACATTAAAAATTTTATTTTATTGAAATTTCTTCAATTTTCTATGTATTATAATATTTACTATATTTTTTATGAAGTTAGTTGTTGGTAAGTTGTAGCATATTTAAGAATCCTAGGAGTGTAGACAAAATTCTAATGACATTCATTCAAACTACATGCAGATAATACCAGAACCAAAGGAACGTTCAAAACGTTGGATAAGTAGTTCTGTTCCTGAATCTTCTTGGGATAGTGATCTAGCAAAATATAATTCGGCTGAATATCACACGAATAATCTACAAAATTCAGTACTGTTTGAAGAAGCATCGGCTCATATTCCAGACAAAGCTATAGTCATTGAAATAGCTCCTTATGGTCTATTTCAACCAGTTATCAAAAAATCAATTTCCACATGCACTTATATACCATTGGGTAATAGATTTGCGACTGACAATCTAGTGCATTTATTCAAAGCGATTGGCAAGTAGGTATTTCAAAGTTTTAACTTCAAATGTTAATTTTCCATATTTAAATGAAATTTTTCTTATTTTCTTCATCTATTTATAGACTATATTTGGAAGGAATTAATATTAATGTTGATAATTTATATCCCGAAATTGACATTCCGTTATCGGGGACAATACCGTCATTTGGTCCACTTTTAACTTGGAATGAGGAGAGCTCAAGAAAGTTCGTTGAAAAAGTAAGTCAAGATTTTTAATATTTATTAAAAAGTAATAGTAATAGTAGAATAAATAAGCAATAGTAGAATAATAGATTCAATGTGATTATTTTGCAATGTAGCTTAGGATGATAGGATGTGTTATTTTGCATTTAATGATATAAGAAATACTACTTTTAATGAAAATAGGTATGTATTTTTTTTTAATGGCAAATCGATTAAGACAAGTTATGAATATTTATGATTAATAGAAGCTAATTAGGAAACCAGCAAATTGAAGGAATAGAATTTAAAACAAACAAAAACTCATTTAATTTATATAAATAGTCTGTAAATTAAATTTTATAAAGAAAACTGTTTAAGTTAAATTAATAAAATAAGTATTTAATATTAGATTGCGTTTGGCATGAAAGCTTATTGTGGAAGTTCAAAGTCAACATACTTAATACTTACTATCTTATTCTAAAATCATATTTAACAGACCGCTTCTTTCAAGTTATTCATGAACATCTACTTCACTATTTTATCCAATTCTTTCCGGAGTGCTACAAGGCACATTCTGGTACCCGTTCTTTATACAATTTATACTGCTGATATTCCAACACATCCCAACATAACTTATTTACGCCGATGATACCGCAATATTTTCTTCGTCCAACATCATCTTCAGTTATTAGAATCCTGGCTGACGAAATGGAAAGTCATACCTCCAGTCTACTTGTACAATAACATTATTGCAGACCATGTTTTTTACCTTGGACTTTATTCAGACAAACGACTGACTTGAAACCCTAATACCAAGCTCCAACGGACTTGCTTTACCCAACGTTACAGACTACTTGACAAACGCTCCAAGCTGAGTTACCAAATAAAAGACGAATTTATATCGCATTGCTCGTACCAATTTAGAATTACTGACTAGAACATTATGGAACTGCAAAATGAAACAATATTACAGAATCAAAACCCTCCAATCCAAGATCCTACGTCGCATCGTCGATGCGCCTTATTACGTCACCAATAAAACTATACATACTGACCTCAACATTCCATTCGTCCGTACTCCACGTGAAATCTAAATATCTCAATTTCCACAGTAAACTTTCTCTCCATCCTAATTCTCTTGTTCACATTCTCTCTTCAACTTCACTTCCAGAAAATCCTACAAGACGTTTGAAATCGGCCCCGCGATCACCTGGGCAACTAATGGTGGTTATCGATGAATAACATAAAATTCACGCCAATTACGTCTTATTTTTTATATAGTTTTAGCATTTTCAATTGTTGCATGCATAGCATGTGGTTGTAAAATTCTAAATAAAAAGAAATATTTAATTGCGGCTAAGTTGGTATCCTCACAGCAATTAAACTAATTTCCTAGGATAAATGTTTTTAGTCTTCATACTTGTCTTCTTGGCAAGTGCTCCAGATTAATGTTAATAAAGAATCTTTCCTTACATATACTAATACTACATCACTACGACCTTATAATACCTCATTGCTTACAGCCTTTTGGAGTAAAGAGTAGAAATCTAAGGAACTACTAAATGTACTAGCCTTAACAGAATACAGAAAAAAAAAACAGTCCAAAAACCTCCAACGTATGAACAATTCTCCTTATTATGCGTCCAACCATACAATACTTTCATTCCAATTATAGTGGCAGCAGAATGTAATAGTTGATAAATCGTGTAAGAGACGCATGGAAAAATGAGGATAGGTGATCGAGTGAAGAGTAATATTATGATTTTTGGTAGCGTGATGATTGATAGTTTACTTTCGTGAAGTGTGACTTGAAGAGCTCTCTTGTTTGTTCTAACGGTGATGATCTAGTATGCTAGCTTGGTGAATCTTGTTGATACTGATCATGCGACTGATCTTTGCTCTTCAATTTTATCCCAACAAGAATTGAATCTTGAAATTTTATCTGGTAACTGTTTGTTAAACCTTCAAATGGTTTTACTTTTTTTTAATTAATCCTCCGCTAGAGACAGCGGACAGATAAAGCCCTTTGCAGTTGTTAATAGAACTATTGTGTTCAAGAAACTGGGCCTATTATTCGAGCATACTGAAGATTCTTTAGGGAGATAAGGAGATTCCAAAACACTTCCTAACGGAATGCGATGCTATCATCCAGAGAAGATTTGGGAAACCTGGGTAGTTATCAGGCATTGGAGGATTATTAATGTTATAATAATACAGCCTATTGTGATTGACTGTTGTAAGCCATCTTTGTGCCAGCTGTTAGATCCTCCGTTGATAGCATTCCTTAGATTCGAAGTAAAAAATACACTGCTCTCCAGTTTCAACTTCGGTGAAGTTATTAAATTTTCTCACACAAAGAAAGTATGCCAAGTCCGAAACAACAAATGATAGTCAGATGGAGCTAAGCCTGGACTTAAGTTGGATGTTGTGGAGACAGTTGGGTGAACTGTAACACAAATACACGTCACGTAGCAAATACTTTGTTACAAGCGAATAGACACACTAATGTTTTTGACTTGATACTGATTGAACTGTTCCTGTGGCCCAATGTCTTTTTCTTCCTCCATCGCCACCATCGGAAAGGACATGTTCCGATTTGTTTTTTTTTTCTATTGAACCTTCCATGCGGGTCTAGCTGTACCGTCGGTGTTCTCTCCTTAAATTTATTAAAAAGTTATTATCTGGTGTATACCACCCGCTCAGTGAAGTTCAAAGAAGCGATGCTCGCTGAAAGGTGTTCTCAGGCTTAAATCACCGAAGGCGACTAACAATCCAGTTAGTGGTACCTATTAATCACTAACAGATGGCGCTACAATCGTGTTTGTAAACATCAGACGTTCGTGGATAGGTTAGCTAGAAAACGTCATTATTTTTTTTATATACTCCTCATTATATTTAACAGAAATATTTAATTTAGCTTCCAGTCTATCGCTCTGATGAACATCTGGAAGTGTCAGACAGACGTTTCCAGAAGTGCTATGGACATCAAATTCATGGAAAGCAAGTGATACCATTTTCATTATTGTTAGTAAGTGAGATTAACATAACTATTGTTATCATTACCAGTAAAAACAAATTCTATTATTTCGTTAATCTCCAATTTTTACATTTCAGCATATTGTAATAGATAAATTCAAGAAATTGGAAGGACCTTTAATGAATCGAAATTCAATTTTAATTGAAAACTTATTTTTTAAAGAACAACTTGAGGTTTTAGATCACTGTTAGTGAGATATTTAGAAATAATATTTTGGTTATAATTCAATTTAATTTTAATGGTTTCAATTTATTTTAATTTTTTTTTTTTTACTTAATTCATGTGTTCTAGTAAATTCAGAAATAAAATTACAAATCCAAAGAGGCAGTGGGAAGTTTGAAATAGTTGTAAATTCACAGATCATAGCGTTTGGACAAATAAATTATCTAGAATCTTATAATAATAAATGTCTGGATTTTAAGGAAAATAAATTCGAACAGCCCCTAGTGGAAATGAAATATGAAGATATTTATACATTTTTTGATGAATATTCTATTAAATTTAACGATAATTTTAAATTAATCCAAAAAATTTGGTTCAATAAAATTGGTAATTAAATTTAGTTATTATGTTTTTAGTATTATGAAAACTATGAGTTTTAATTTATTTATTTATTTATTTTATTTAAGAAATTTTCGCTATCATTCAATGGAAAGGTGAATGGATAGAATTCCTTGATGCCATAATGTCGGTAGTATCTCTATATGAAACAATGAAATGTAATGAACTTCATACTGTCTACTTTATAAGGCAGCTTTGTTTAAACACTGCTCATTTTGATGCTATCAACTTTAAAGGTAATTTTAGTTTATAAATTTTTATGCAATAAAATTGTGGAAATAGCATGTGGTAGGGAACATAATTTTTGTATTTGCGCAATTGGATTTTATCTTTATTAGAATTGAAATTTAAAATTATTTCTATTTATAGTTTTGCCTTTTTTTTTGTTAATTAACCCTAATCGATTATGTTTATTTTTATTGAAACAAGATAAAAGGGAGGTTAAAGGAAGGTAGTAAGTTATTAAGTTATAATGTCTAAATTAAACGACTGAACTTTTTCAAAGCCACCACCAAGATCCGACGTGTCTTTGTATTGTACATTTGTAATTATATAACTAGTTTTGTTTGGTTAGAATATAGTTGTACAAAGTTTGAATAGATATTATTATTAAACCGGGTGCCTGGTGGCATGGGACCTTAGCCTATATGGCTTTTATTCCCCCCCCCCGATGACCTCCCATATCATCCCCTAAACTAGTCTCCCCCGGTAGCCTACCTGTCAGTCTACAATATCCCAAGATATCCTTTAACTCCAACTTGCCCAGGCAATCCTGCGAGAGTGGTACCCTCCCAAATACGCGAAACCGAGTACCATCCAAACGGGGACACTGACATAAATAGTGATACACCATTTCCCTGACTCCGTCATCGCAATTCTGACAAATGGGATTAGGCGTCCTACTTATGTTAAACAAGTGACTAGACACCCAAGTGTGTCCAGTCACTACCCCCACCAATGTACTCAGACCTGTCTACTAAGGGACAGGAGGTAATCCGAAATGCGTGTCCCCCCCAGCATTTCTCCAAGACTCTCGTCTCCCAAAGTCTAATCTGTTTATCACGAAACCTCTTAGTGACGGCAAGGGCTCTGGTTCAGGACCACAAAATGGTAATGATGATCCCTCCGCTAGCCGACTGATCCGCCCTCTCATTGCCTTCTATTCCCGCATGTCCGGGTATCCAATAGAGACGCACCTTACCCCTCCGAGCCAAGGCGTTATGCCTTCTCCTACATTCTCCCACTAATTTCGAGTTCCGCCATGGCTTCTCAAAGCCCTCAGTGAGGCCTGACTATCGGAGAATATCCGCACCTCTTTAATCTCTCCCTGCCACTTCCCCACAAGGCGGCAGCATTCAATAATGCCCACCACCTCGGACTGGGAAACAGTGGCCAAACCATCCAAGGCCACCGAACTCCCTCTATCCAACTCCTGCAACCATGCTCCCGCTCTGACAGGCCAGATGAATAAATAAGGTGGGAGTTTTAGCATTTAACAAACAATAATAAAAAAAATAAACTGACACAAGCTGTTTATTATATAAACGAATTTGTCGACCGTTAATGATTAAGTTATGAAGAAATTTTGGTGAGGTCGTCAAGAAAAAAAACATTCAATTATGCCAACGTTTCGACAGAGTTTCCTGCCGTTATTAAGGCTTTAATCTAAAAAAAAAAAAAAATACAATGAGGAGCCGCAATGCATTAATAATATTGTAAAATGCAGAATAATAACAAAACAAACAGGAAAAAAAAGGAATTTTTTTAAAGAATAATATTTAAACTTACATATAGAAAGTCGTGAAGATGTGGAGAACGAATTTTTAAACTAACACATTTGTTACATCGCAGAAACAAAAAGGAAAATTAAAAGTTACAAGTGTCATGTCTTAAATCATCTGCAGAAATGAAAGTCAGTTGAATAGGCAAGTGAAAGGGATTAGAGGAAATTTTTAGGAGTGGGGTAGGTGAAAGGGAATTCTAGAAGGTCATGTTTTGAAAAAACCGTTATACAATGCGGACAATTTCATAGTATCATTAAAATTAACAGAAAATTTATTTCTTTTGATATATATTATTTCTAATATATTTCTTTTTTTCCTGTTAGTTTCTATTGCTGGTAATTTTGTTTTAGCAAAATCAAATTGATGATTTTTCCCCCTAAAATGTTTCGTCAGTGCAGTAATGTTGTCTTTGCCATTTTTATTTCTGCAATCGTATTCATGTTGGCAGATTCTATTTTTTAAATATTGTGTATTTTGACCAACATAAACAGCTGGACATTCTGTACAGTCTATCTAGTAAGCGAGATCTGATAGTAATTTGTTGGGAGTAGGATCTTGAAGTTTGCCGTATAACTTGTTATTAGTATTAATGCATTAGTAATATTAGAGCATCTGAAAATTTTGGAGATTTTCTCTGACATTTGTTAATGTAGGTAAATGCAATGTATTTAAGAGGTTGGTCAACAGAAATATGAGGAGAATGAGTTAAGTTGTTATCGTAATGTGTGTTGATGAGTGTAGACATGTAATTTTTTTTTTTAGATTAAAGCCTTGATAATGACAGGAAACTCTGTCGAAACGTTGGCACAATTGAATGTTTTTTCTTGACCGATCCTCACCAAACTTCTATTTATTTAATAATATAAGTTATTATAATAATAATAACAATGATTATATTTTCAGAAATCATTATTTCTTACAATATTATTACCCAAGAACTTCATTGTGAAGGATTAAAATTACATCTTCCTTTAACCAGACAAGTGGACATTAAGCCTATATTACCGGAATTGAACAGACAATGTTTTCACATGCAGCCTTATCATGTATCAACTGATAAGGTGAGTTTCATAATTTAAATAAAAAAAAAAATTTTTTTTAATAAAATTTCTTCTTGGTTAAAGTAAAAATAAGTCTCCCCCATATTTCAGTAAGCGCGTGAAATAATTACCGGCATTGAAATAAAAACATATTTAATTTGTACTTTTCGTATACATTTCAAAGTTCCTATGACTTTAAAAACCTACGGCATAACTCTAAAAATCCTATGGCGCAACAGCCCATGAAGGGCCAAGGCTTGCCAGACGTGATTTGAATAGGGAGGCATGTGGTAAGGACGCCGCAGTTCCCACGCCGTTTAGTTGCTGCCTTCGCTACCTAGGGCGCTACTAACTGTAGCTACCCATTTTTCATCATGATGGTGGGTCAAACCGACCGACTTTACGCTCACGGGAATGAACCCTGAATTCTCGCACGAAAGGCGAATGCGCTAGCCACTAGACCAACGCGTGAGGACTCAAAGTTATGATTACTAGAAAATTTTAGATTTTTTTTAATAACGTGTGTGTGTGTGTGTGTAGGTTACTTTTTATTTTTTTTTTTGGAGTAATTAAAAATTATTTAAAAAAAAAAAAAATGATATGAGTGTGGAGTAAGTAGCCAATCGGAAAATGCGTCTTATAACGTAAATTTTCTAAGTTCCATTTGATATTCTGAAAAAAAAAAAGTTTAGGAACAAAAAATCGAATCTTCCAGCACAGTGAACCACCTTTTTTTATGTTAGCCGGTATTATTTTTTTGTATGTATATATCTCTGAGCTGCGATCTGAGCCCAAAGAAAAAGGAACCCAAAAAAAAAAATAAATAAGAGAAAGTTAAAAAAATCGGGTGACAAGCACACACGACTTTCTCCTGTTAGTCAAATTATATTATATAAATTGACAACTTTCTTTAAATTAATGTATACAACTTTTCTTTGGTTATTAATGTATACATAAAAAGAGGGGCGGGTGTTGGTGTAGTGGTTATGAGCATGGACTTGTAAGTGGGAGGACACTAGTTCGAGTCTCGCGTATAACTGCTAAATTTTATATTGTTATGAAAAATGTTAACAGCAAAGTAGGTGCTTCCGCCTCCGTCCACGACACCTAATTTGGTAGTTGGACGTTAAGCCCGCCTGAAAAAATAGGCATTACTTTATACATAACAAGAAAAGCAAAATTACGGATAATAGAGAAAATTACTATTTTGTTTTATTATAATTATTAATTATGAAATTGTAGGTATTTATTGATTGGCTTTTTTTTTTTTTTATAATCTAGAGCTTGTTGAACAAATTTTACAAAAACAGAAATGAACTGACTATTTTGGCCGCCATACCAGCCAGTACCATCCATTGGTCGCGGAGGCCAGGCCGCCTAATGCGCACTTGCCCTTACAATTTAATGCCACAATTTCTGCATAATTAACTAAAATGATTTTTTTTTTTTTTGAAAAACGTTTATATCTGTCCAGTTAGCATTCCAAGTTTAAAGGAAATCTATATAGACGTTTTCGAGAAAATTGCAAAAACCTAATTTATAAAATCACACTTTAGTTTTTCTTCAAATCTGGAATTCTAGCAATGCTTATAAGTATATTATTATTGTAATATAAGTATATGTTCAGGAAGTTGAACAATGTGATTTTTAATTCACTTTTTTAACTTAATTACAATAAATTACAACACCGAGCGTCAGCGCCTTCAAAGAAGCCAACGCTGTGTCCGGCAATACAGGGTTGGCCCCAGTTAAAAGGTTTTGACAGCCAATCAGCTTCCGCTCCCCACCATTATCACAGGGCTATTACTTCCCTACCACGTCGCTGTAGCAGTGTGAGACTATCTCTGACAGGAGAATAAGTACATTCAAATTTTATATACGCTTTTAGTACAAATTCGTTAATACGTTTCCATCCAAATCAAATCAATCCAAGATGTACAGCTTGCGCATCAGCCATCAAGTTTGTCAATACGTTTGGGTCTGTCAGTGTATTGGCTGAGTCATTGCACTGAGCGAACACTAGAGTTCCATTCACAAAATGGCAACCTTGGAAGCTGGCAACGAGTGACGAAGAACGGAAGTCAACCTGATCGAAACCGTCTCTTCAGTTGAACTATTTTCGTAAATATTATTTCTCTGTAACTACTAACTTACTAACTACCTATTATAATAAATTCTATTAGTTATGTATGTTCATAATTTTTTTTTTTACTTCAATAGCCATATTTTCTCTCTAATACACCATACACTCCACATAAAATTCACTAAGCCACCAAACAGTAATATGTTGAAGCTTAACGTTACCGTTACCTCAGAACTCCTCAAAAAAAATCAATTTTCCCGGAAGAATGTTACAAATATAAGTGATCGAAATTCATTTTTATGGATAGTATACAAAGTATAGATAAAATCCGAAAATGGACTCGTTTTTGAGAAAGTCTCGAAAAACTGTACCATCATGTCAGATTCAGTAGTAGTACCTAAACGGAATACCATATTTGAACTTATTGCTATTTTTCGTTTTTGAGATATTTTGTTGACACACACACACACACACACACACACACACACACAGACCATTCACTAAAAACACTTTTTTTGGTACTCTGGCGACCTCAAAACATGTATTTCTGGTGAATACTCAATTTCAAAAATTTGATACGAAGTGTCAACGAAACAAAAGTATTAAGCGACATGTTAGGCCCCAGCTAGACAGTAATATAGTTTGCAAAATTGCCTTTAGAATGCGCTGCTGAATAGTGGGGAAATGCAGATCTTCATTTTTACTCTCTTGTTTTTTCTATTGTTTATGTACTCTTATAATTTCAATAATTAATAATTATAAATAACATTACTATAATTCTTTTTCAGAAGAAGCACTCTGGCCAAATTGATGATTGTTTTCAAATAATATTTCAAAATATATTACTATATAAAGATAAACCAAAGAAACTGACGGCAGTTCTATTTGATGATGATGATGGCGGTGATTTCTATAATAATTTACTAAACTATAGAGAGCAGGTTTGTTTGGATCATTGCGCTTTATGAACGTATTAATTCAAGTAATTAAACAAAATATTAATAAAATCTGATCAGCTGATCTATTGTCACATTCTATCTCACTGATAATTCCACTAGCCATCAACAGATTTTAAAGTCATGTTAGCCAAATTGGTAAACTATTATGGTGTCCTAGTCACGTTTTTATTAACAAGGTTGTCTTTACCGATATTCTGCTTCACAACATCAACAACCTCTACAATAACATCCTCAACACTTTCGAACTAAGCTAATCTAGTGATCGAAACCGGCATACGCGGTTAGTAGATGCACTTACTACATGGGCCCATTGCACTGATCGGTACTGTTACATGAGCTGTAATCTCATAAATGAATGAGCTTCTGATATCTTTTCGCTAACTTAATGAGAGATGGAATAACATGGCATTAGGAGAAGAAAAAAGATAAGGAATAATGATTAACAGCTGGACGAAGACGAAAAGGGAAAGGTATGAAGTAGGATTTGATGAGTTCTCACCTTCTGTCAATCACACACAATCTCTCTCTGACATACTTGATTAAAGGATGTTGTTGCCCGGTTATGCCTGTAGGCGAAAACTTCCCCGTGCGCCCGCATCGTCCGGCTAGACATCCTGTTTTCTCCCCCTTTTTAATTCTCTACCGCCAATTCTTTGGCACGTTCGCGCCTTCTCTCGCGTCTCCGGACGTTGGTTTCCCCTCCACAGCCACCCCCTTTTTCCTGGTTAATCATCCTTTTATTCACTTGTGGTTTTGCTCGCTTCACGTGCATATCTGTGTATTTGTTCTCTCGTCATCATTTACTGATTCATCATTAAATTTCACCGCCACCACGGGTGTATTGCGTTTACAACACAGGTGTTCATCTCTGCCTCCAACCAGCTTCCGAGAGGTCTTATTCGCATCAACGAACGCAAGCTTCCGTACCGCTTCATTCACCAATTACCTTTCCCGCAACCTCCTTTCATACACACCCATACACGAACATATCTACACATATAGTCTGCCTCCTTTATACCCTATTACGCTTCCTAGCGTCTTTCACAGCTTCTCTGGCTCAACATACGCTCTCATTCATCATTACCGCATCTTCAAGGTAAGCCAATTAAAATCTTATTGCCTTGTTAATTTTCATAATTGCGTGCTTCATTAAGCCCCTCTATCGCTTCCGAGTTCACGCCTACGCGTGTACAGATGTGATGACCTCAAGTGCTAAAATATGTGCGTCCATTAGGGGAATAAGAAACAAACAGCCGAGGTCCTAGATCGTACTATACAGATGCAGCGTTATCTGTTATAGTAAGGGAGTTATCCGCTATAGTTATAGGGATATTTAGTTCGGCACAAGAAATTTTACGTCTAGCAAGAAAAACAGTTTGATACATTTCCCAAAAGACTAAGTGCAGCGAGCTCAATTTCAATATTTCCTAAAATGGCCTTATTGAAAACTTTGTAGTTCCTTCAGAACTCTCCAAAATCTATATTGCTGGAAAGAAAATGCTCTAAATAAAAACACTTTTATAATAATAATATGGCATAGTTAGATAGATAGATAGAATGACAGAGGGGGGGACTCGAACCCAAGCACTGCAGCCTACCCATTAAAGCTTATTGTGCCAACCCCTCAATACAATACCTAGTAGAGGAAGCCCCCCTCTTCATGAGGTCCTTTCATGAGAACCTTCCCCACCAGTTCTTCTTGAAGTACGATTTCCTTCGGTCTCAACGTGCCGAAAATCTCGAACCACAATCTGCCGATTGCAACGCAATCAAACAACAGGTGAGAGGCCGTTTCCTCCTCCTCATGACACAGTCTATACAAGGGCTTCGAATCAACCAATCCCACCTTGTGCAGATGTTTCTTGAACCTACCATGCCCCGTAAACAGGCCCGTTATCAGACAGATCTGATACTTGCTTAAACCCAGGGTCTCTCTGGTTCTTCTTCTACACAGCTCTGGCATGACCATTTTGCCAGCGTCTTGCCCCAGTACTTACCCTCCAGTGACGATTATGCTCTCTCCGAGTCCATTCTCTCAGAGACGCCCTCGCCATACTTTTGGCTATTCCCAGAACAGGTTCCGGTCCACAAAAAGGTGTATTCGCTCCGTCCCTGGCCAATTGGTCGGCTAGTTCATTACCTTTAATCCCCTTGTGCCCCGGCATCCATAACAGCCGAACTTTGTTGTGCCGGGGTAACGCCTCCAAGGAGTCTGTACACTCCCTGACTAGGGGTAGGGGGGAAGTGATTCTGAATGCCCCAAGTGCCTTCAGTGCAGCCTGGCTGTCCGAGAAGATGCATATCTCCCTATTCCTAGAGCCCATATGCAAATTCTCCTCAGCACAGATCTTTATTGCATAAACTTCAGCCTGGAATACCGAGGAATAGCGACCGAGGGGCCTCGCAATGAGTACCTCCGGCTGGATAACACATGGAGGCCAGCAAAATTTCCCTGGTTTCCTCTTCCGCACGTAGCTTGACTCTCACTGCAGTCTGATCTCTAGAACAAAAGTCCATCTGTAGCAACGAGCTAATGTCTCCCTCCGGGATTTTCCAGGTTACGATCATAAATTATCTTACCTGTTGCTTCTCCTGGCCCCGCAACTCTCCCCCGGACCAGCCAGGGCTCCTGTATAAAGGCGACGGAGATGTTTTGTCTAATGAGATATTTGGACAGGCCGACGATGCCCCCCTACTGTGATGGAGGTTTACTTGTAGTATCCTCCATCGGTTGGGATCCTTCGTCTTCCTGTCCATCGTTTCTAGGCTTGGTTACTACCCAGAACCTGACGAGATCCATCCCGAGGAAAGCCTCGAGCCCAGATCTCCTCAGTCTCTCCTAGGTCTGGTCAGCCAAATCGAAGACCAGGGTTTGCCCTTGGGTCTCCACTCTTCTACTAATCAACCTCTAGTCCGCCGTCTCCAAGTCCTCATTCTGGATGCGGAGCTTGTCCAGGACGACCGCTGGAGGTGCCCTCTTAGGGAGCCAGATACCCACACGGATATCTTGGCCGACCTAAGAATGTCATTGGCGAGCCCAACCCTCAGCTTAACTCCCTCTCCCACCTGGAGAGAGGGGACCATCTGTTATAGCCAGAGACGCGCAGCATCATTGTTGCAGGTGTTACCTAGGGGGATGTTTCACCCCCAAACTGGGGCCTGCACGATCTCGGTCTGTATCTGCTCTGCCTGACTTTCCGTCAGCCGGTCGCTTGGATACGCCTCGAGAGCGATCACCATGCGGTGAGAACTAAGAGCATCCCTGAAGGAGTACAATGGTGCCTCGTCAGGACCTCTTGCCCTTTTGCTCACCCTTTCAGCCTTGTCTAGATCAGTGCTCAGCGTGCTCACCTCCGACCGTACCCGCTTGGGAGTCCGCAGGGAGACGGGGGAGCGGCCACTCGTACCGCCCTCCCCGCAACCCCGCCGGCACTACCCCGGGCGGTCGAAGTCCACGCCAGCTCTCTCCGGTTGCTTGGAAGAGGCCCCCCTCTGCATCTTCTTCCATACACAATTCGGGATCCACTTCCTCCCCACAGCAGCCGCCCTGCTCCTCGCCTCCTGCCTCCGCTGGGCTCCACTGGCCTTTTGGGAGTGATCCTTATGTCCCCAAGCTTTGAGGACAAGTCTCCGAGGGGGTCCGTCAGAGAAGGGCCCGTAGGACCTGACCCTCCAGCCACCGCCTTTCCATCATTCCCTTCATCCGGGGCGGACTGATTGCCCCCCGTAGTTTCCACCATAGCTGACCCTAGGGATCATCTCCAGCTGAAGAGAGCTGGCATAGTCAATATTATTAATATTAATTTCGTATAATTTGAAATTAATATTCAAAATTTGAAGACTATCGTTGTTGCAGATTTCGAGAAAATCACGAAACATTTGAAAGAAAAATAAGCAAAAATATATTTGGTAGACGGATTTTCACCGACAATTCGAGTGATATTTAAATGGAATATAAAGTGTCATTTTCCTGAGATTTTCCGTTTTATACACGCGCACACATACATACATATATAATATATATATTGTAACGTTTTTCCCAACTAGCTACTGTAACTAGTTGGTACAGTGGGTTCGATTTAGGTAAAACACAATAAACTTGTAACAACACCAATTTATTGTTCAACCAATAAATTACAAATAAGACACTTGAACACATTGTTTAAACCAGCAAAAGTTCTCTCAGTTCACTTTTTATACAGTTTAGCAAGCGCGCACTCCCATTTGCAACAAGACTAACTCACTCGTGCTGTTCCTCTCCTATTTATACCACTGGAGAAGGTTCTGGAAGGTTCTAGACGCTTCCAGGCCGCATTGGACCAGTATAGAAAAGTCCAGAAACGCCTCGCTAGCGCTTCCCAGCGACCACGAGGAGAACTTGAGGTGCCTGCTTTTTCCCCTAGATGGCACTAGTGGCTGTGTTACAATATGTCGATTTATATTATATATTATTGCAAAAAAATATTCATGCTCATTATTAACAATTCATTTAATTAAAATAATAATTTATGTTTCAAGTTGGACATTATAATATCGCCAACAGAAGATACATTAGATGAACTTTATCAAAATTTAAATAAAACAGATAACTTATTACTGATTGGAACACTTCCAAAAACGAAAACAGTTTTAAATTGTTTAGAAAAAGTGGCCATTGGATTTGTAATTTTTAAGGACAAATCAGCAACTGAAAAAATGTTGAATAATTTTTATCCAGTTTTTAAATTTAAAGTTAATGATATGAAGCTTACTCTATACAAAGTGGTAAGTTTATAAATACAAGAAAAAAAAGAAATTGGTTTTGTATTATTTCGCATATTTTTATATTATTTTGTTTATAATAATATTCTAGTGTAATCAAAAGGAACTGGCCACAAAGCAAATCCTTAAAATTGATATTAATGATAAATGGAAATCATATTTGACATTAACTCTTAAAAATGCTATCCTGGAGAATAAGACGTCACAGATAATATATCTAGTAGGAAGTGCGAAGTCTTTATTTAATATAAATGAAATAGTGCGGTATTGCCTGAGTTTAGAAAACTCACATATTATCAGGTATAATAAAAATGGTAAACTTATTATTGTAGTTTTATACAGGAATAGTATTTTTTATCGATTTGGTGTTTCTCTTCAGTTTTTATTTTGTTTTGCAGAAATTTTAGAAAAAGGATTATAATTGGTTGGTTTCTGAATTCATTTTATAATATTTGCAAGAGTTCTACTATGTGGCGACCGGCGAGTTTGATTGTATTGTTCGTTAGGAATATTTTTTTTATTGGGGAGGGGCCTTAGCATTGACGCCATACTGCCACTGTAACTTTATAATGCAAAATATGATCAGGCTGGGTAGATTCCACTATATTCTTCTAATTCGAGTTTAAATTATAATCTATTTATTTACAAAAATATATTGTTATGTGCTCCCCGGTGGGCGTACTTCACTCTCTAGCACGTCTAGACTAATAACTCTAATTAGTCTATAATAAAAAACACTCCAGTTGACGCTACAACTCTTTTTATTTCCAACCACTAAGCTATCTAAACAATTTACTTAGATTTCCACTATACGGAGTACCCACACAAACAAATACTCTCACATCCAACACACAGATGCACAACCCAAAATCGTATTTCTTTCTCGCCTCTCTTTTTTTTTAATTATTTTATTATTTTTCTAACCATGTGTATAAAACACATATGATTCCAATTATAAATTTTGCCAGCTTGCCACACCATTTTGTTCGTCCCGAACAGATTCCATTCCCGGTAGGCCTGCCAAGCTGCTCCTCTTGTAATTTTCGTTTTTTTCTTCTTCCTGTTCGCACCAACCATGGTGGCCGCAATTTCCTTTTCTTGCTCTTCCTCTTACCAACCTTGTACCAAGTTAGGATTCCATTTCCATTTATTCCATTGAGCTTTACTTCCGCATCTTCCTTTCCGTTGACTTCTTCTTTCTCTTTTCCGTCAACATTATTGAGATTTCCTTCTTTCCAAGAGTTATTCTTTAGTAACTCTTGTTCTCCAGTTACTTTTAATTTTGTCGCTCCTTCTTCTTTTATCGATTCTTTATCATCTTCGTCTTTACCAATTTCTTTATCCTCCTCAATTTCTTCCTCATTATTATTCACCATTTTTATCGCCCCTTCTTCTTTTGTCGATTCTTTATCTTCTTCCTCTTGGTCTTCGTCTTTACCAATTTCTTCATCATTATTATTCACTATTTTTATCGTTCCTTCTTCTTCTTCAGATTCTTTATCATATTCCACTTGGTCTTCGTCTTTACCAATTTCTTCATCATTATTCACTATTTTAATCGTTCCTTCTTCTTCTTCAGATTCCTTATCATCTTCCTCGCGGTCTTCGTCTTTATCAATTTCTTCATCATTATTATTCACTATTTTTATCGTTTCTTTTTCTTCTTCAGATTCTTTATCATCTTCCTTTTTGTTTCGTCTTTACCAATTTCTTCATCCTCCTCAATCACTTCCAATTTATCTTTTAAAGATTCTTCACCCAGACATTCTTGAATTTTTGTTAAAGAATCATCTGTTTCGGAATCTTTCATTTTTTCGACATTGTGACAGAGATTAATATTTTTCTGTTCACTAGTACTCTTCTCTACTACGATTAATAGTAATGCGTTGATTTGTTTATCAAATTCTTCGCGACAATTTTGAAGTAATTTCGCAAATTCTTCATGCCCGAACATATTCCTACATAAAGCAATATTATTTAATGTTCAACAATACCTTGTCCTGGATCCGCCGTATCTATCCTACTACTTCTGACACCAATTGTTACGTGCTCCCCGGTGGGGAGCATTAGTCTATAATACACCTACGGTGGTTCTAATTAGTCTATAATAAAAAAACACTCCAGTTGACGCTACAACTCTTTTTATTTCCAACCACTAAGCTATCTAAACAATTCACTTAGATTTCCACTATTCGGAGTACCCACACAAACAAATACTCTCACATCCAACACACAGATGCACAACCCAAAATCGTATTTCTTTCTCACCTCTCTTTTTTTTAATTATTTTATTATTTTTCTAACCATGTGTATAAAACACACATGATTCTAATTATAAATTTTGCCAGATTGCCACAATATTATACTTTTTCTTTTTACATTAGCCTTGGCCATAAGTCATAATGGTGCATATTACTCCTTCATAATTGCCGATAACCAGCATATGCACATTTACAATTTCTTATCACACATTCATATCAATTAAATTAATACATGTATACGTATTTCATGCGTACAAAATAAATACAAAAACACCTATTCTTACATTCATACCAATAATTACATTCAACCCTCAATAATTTAACCTAAATTAAAAATATTTACACATCTTTCATTTTCATAATCAACACACAATTTTCACAGTTGCCTGGATGGCCAATGCCGGCTTAGACGCCCCTCCTTGAGACAGTGGCTCTCTAAATTAAATGGTATTCCCCTTCCTTCCCCTCACACATACTCGTTCGCACCAATAATACATATCTCTATAAAAATAATCCACAATCACGCTATAAATACTTTCATTCTAATAAATACATGCAATCACAAAAAATATTGAAATAAAATTCTATATAAACTATAATAGACGTATTCTTAACGTATTATATCCTTATTATACTTTTATATTTTCAAATCCATTTCATTTAGATATTATTTGGCTATTCTAATTTTTAATTTTGTTTTGTTTTGTTTTGTTTGTGTTTAAAAGGGTTTTTAAATATAGAACTCAAGCGTATTTAATAAAACGTTCCTTTTCTGATTGAAATGAGGGCATATCATGAATTTGTTTTTTCCAGGGAAAATACATTTTTTGGGGGTATTGTAGGAATATTAGCTAGGTACCACTATAAGTGCCACTATAGAAGAATGAATGGTTTTACCAACTACAGTAGAAAACGTTTAATACGAAACTCAGGGGACCGAAATATTTTTTCGTGGTAAACGATAAAATAGCGATTTGTTTTCGTCCCAATTTCTCTGCCATTGTACACGTAAAAAAAATAAGTTTATTTATTAAAATTACAAAAAAAACAACAAAAACACAAAATTCGCTGATTTTAACACAAAATACATCGAATTGGAAAACTAACTGAAATGATTTGACATTTAATGGTGCCTTTACCTACCAAAGACAAGCGGAAACCTAGCAACAGTGGCAGTCATTGTTTATTTTGTTCCGTTTAACGAAAAAAAAATTAAGCCAAAAAATCTGCATGATAATGTGACTCAAAAAAAAAAAAACGGTATATTTTGTTCGTTCGAGAAGTGAAATCTTTTCTTCATTGACAGAAATTTATCGTTAGTTCATCTGTTAGAGATCTGTCTGTTTTTAAAAAGTTTAAATTTACTCAAAGACTCTTTATTTCCAATTATTTTGTATTCAATCTAAACCGAAAATCGAAGTAATTTATATTTCTATTTTTACATTATTATTATATAATATTATGTTATAGGTTCATCTTTTTGGATGATAAGTCGCCCTCATTTTCTCTTGATCTGCCATTTTATAAGAAACAATTAGCGATGGATTTAGTAATAAATATCTGTGTAAATCGTACTTGGGGCTGTTTAAAACTATCAAATATTAAAACTAGTCCAGTTTCTATACAATCACAACAACAATCTATTTATTCCATATCATCTATTACGTAAGTATGCATTAATATAATAATAAATTTATTTAATTCAGAAATAGCAATTTTAAAATTTATTAGATAGAATAAGAATAAGTGATAGTCGACTCTCATTTTTTATGAATAATTCCATTCTAAGATCCATCACTAATTTATAACCCATACAAATTCTAGCAATAGACCAAATTCTTAAAACAAGACCGACACAAAAATCAGAAACATTTAGTACCCTGCTTCATTTTGTGGTCATCGACCGGTTTCGGCGTTCGCCCATCTTCAGGATGCGTTTTTCAGACAGTGTGACAATACAGACTTGCACAGAGCAAATTCAGTTTTACACACTGACTCAGTCGAAAAACGCTTCCATTTAGATGATAAAGATATAGAAATTCGAGACCAAATTTCCTTAAATTATCAGAGATTGTGTAAAACTGTATCTCTGATGCTTTCCAGCTCTGTGGAACCAAACACCACAACAACCAATATAGTTAGTTAAAGATTTAAATGCAATTTTTAGAATACTTAATTAGTATTTAAAATTAGTTCTGGACATTTCCAAAACAACTTCCCCAAATATAGAAATATAATTAGATTTATTCAGAATTTATAATTTATAAATACAGAATTCATCATGCACAACACTAATCACTTTTAAACTTGATTTATCATATTTCGCACAATAATTGAACACAAAAAACGCTCGTTAATATAAAAATTACAACTATAGTAATATACAAGATAAATGTTTATGATAACGAGTTATAGAAAAAACTATAATCATTAATAATATAACTGAAGTGAGAACGAGAGAGAGAATGGATTTAAAAATAAGTTAGAAATAAACTAGATGATATGCTGAACACTGTATACAAGCTACAAGGACTTTACGATAAAATAGAAGTTAGTTAGCGAGAGAATAAATAAAGAGACAGACTGACTGAATAAATAGATAGGTTGCTGACTGGATGAATGGTTGTAAAACTGTCGTAAAACTCTGTCCAGAACTTTTCTGCTATCGCTCTATTTATATGAATCAGCCTCTTCCTTCCTAGTCTGGCCTAGGTGAGGAGTAACTAACTTTTGATTCATTTTATGTCTGCTTCTTAGCTCTTCGGATCCTATGAATCTTTTGATGATTCGTATCCCATTACGAATTAAAACAAAAAATGAAACTGACGATATGTAAAACATCTAATACTGTTTTTTCATACAATAAAGGTAGCTTATTTCTGCAATAAAAATAGCTGGAATGTCTAAATTTAGAATTTATATTATTAACGTAGAGTGAACTATACAATGTTCTAGGGGTAGAAAATGCATTTACTTTCTCTTACTTCTGTAAATTGCATATTTTGAGGTGTGTGTGTGTGTGTGTGTGTGTGTGTGTGTGTGTGTATGTGTGCGAGAGAGAGTGAGAGAATACAAAATATCTCAAAAATGGAAAAAATTACCGGAAGCTAGAATTTCATATTCCGTTTAGATTCCAAGGACAGGAAAATTGATAATTTGAGGTTTTGTTAAGCTGCAATGTTAAGGTTTCCTTTACGAATTAAATAAAATGTTTAGTTTGAACTATATATATATAATATTATAATATATAATATATAATATTAATATTATATAATATATATAATCATTAATTAATGTCAACTAATTACATTTGTAATTTTGTTCAAGATGTGAGAATGTGACTTTAAAGGCACTTGGTTTGAATTTAATGGACATCACTGAAAATTCGAAAGGGACTGAAAAGGTAAGTTTCAATCGAGTTAATTTCGAACTCTTTCGAAATATAAGCGGTAAAATGTACCGCTTTTTGAATATTAGGTACCTAAATCGGGGAATATTATGTAACTTACAGATTCCATAATTATTTTTCTGGCATAGTAATTTTCTAAACGTCTATCAAGGATGTCAAACTTGAATAAATCGTGAGACCTTTTTACTTTCTCTTACTCCTAGTAAGAGGAAGTATTGTAATCGTGTCAAATTTTCGATATCGAATTTTCACCGGAAATATGAGTTTTGAGGCTCCGTGAGTCCAAAAAAGTGTTTTTAGCAAATGTCTATGCGGGGCTGGGTGTGTGTATGTGAACAGCATAGCTCAAAAACGAAAAACTGTAGAAAGTTGAAACTAGATGTTCCGTATCACCATGGGATCTGACAGTGGGTCATCTGTCAAAATTCATCAACCGAAAGTACCACTTTACTTTCGTTCTTTTTTTTAATTTTTTGCGTTATTCTCAAAAATTTCTTCGACGATTTTCTTCAAAGTTGGTATATAAACTACACATACAAAGAGCTGCAACTTTTATTTGAAATGTTTCTCAGGGAAAATTCATTTAAGGGCAATTATGGGGGAGGGGTGGGATTAGGTTTTCATCTAAAGTGATAAACAATTCTATCATCTAAATAATGTTAATTAAAACTGAATATGTTGTTGAAATTCCGAGTTTCAAAAAATCGGATAACCGGAAGTGCGTTTACATTACCACTTTACCAAATGATTTTTTTTTTTCACTTTTTCGCGATTTTCTGAAAAATGCCTTCTTCGATTGTCTTGAAACTTCTTATGTAAACTAAACATGCAATGATCTACATCTTTTATTTAAAACATTTCTCTGGAAAAATTCATTTACGGGTACTTTTGGAGGAGCGGTGGGGTTATGTTTTTCTCTAAAGTGCTATCGTAGTTGATTATACAATTCTATCATCCAAACAAAATTAATTAAAAATAAATAGATGGCCAAAATTCCGAGTTTCAAGAAAATTAATAAACCGGAAGTGCGCTTTTACTGGACAGTTTTTTCAGTTTTCGAAGAATTTTATTAAATTTGATACACAAACTATAAAATTTGTCAATTATAATTTTGAGAACTGGAGTGTATATCACCAGATTTTTTTCTTATTTAAAAACAAACCACGCTGCCTTTACCAAAGTTAGTTAAATCACTTGAAAATCACTCCGTACAATTTTTGCGAATTTTCTTTTCTTTTTTTTAATAGCATTTAAATGCTGATCTATCTTATTAGCGAAGCCAAGTGAATTTTCGTTTTCTGAACGAAGGAGGAACCTAATTATTATAAGTTATCAACTTAAAGATTCATTTCTTTCAGAAAATGAACTTTTCTAAAAATTCTCTAAAATTGCCCATCCTTCCTACTTCGCTATTTGAATTCTATATAAACGACTATAAAAACGGTTATATTCTTCTATAAAAACGACTATTTCCCAGAAAAAACTGTAAAAAATTAACTGCTAAATACTTATTACATAATTGTTTTTTTCCAGCTGGGTGTCCTTGATTATTGTGGTTTTGATAAAACAGGCAACATAGTATTCGGTATTGGTACATTGTCGGACAGCAAAAAATTAATCACAGACAAAATCTTACGCTGGCAAAAACCTCATCATTGGTCTTATGAAGAAACTGTCAGCATCCCTTTATATTATTCAATTGTAAATAAATTCTATACTTCTAATACTTTATAACTTTAATTCTGTTCTTAACTTTAATATAACTTTCAGATATAGTATTCATTTATAGTTACTGTTTCAGTAAGTAATGAGGCTAATGCTAATGCACTACAATAGTTCTAAACTGATATATTAAATGAATCTTAAAATCTATTTCTTTTTCAATATAACCTCTAATCGTTTATCTACATATCTCTCATCAATCTGCTAGGTTTTTGCAGTAAAAAACGTGTTGAAGTTCACTGGCGCTCCTAGGGTCTTAATTTGAAATCAATAAGTGGGAGAAAGGAACTTTTGTAGTGTCAGTCTCTGTTTAGTTTGTCCAAGCTGTTTGACAATATCTATGTTACTGGCAAAGTATGAAATTCATCCCGGACGAGCCCCCATTTATTTTATTACATCCCGATTTCAAAATATATTTTAATAGTAATCATTTAAATGTTAAATTATTTTACTTAAATTACCAGAACTATTGGAATACATGATTGATTATACTAAAACACTACAATAGAATTTCCCCAAGTTAATAATTTTCAATAGGAATATTTAAAAGAATATTTTTCAAATACACAAAATTTATCATAAGAAATAATATGATCTGCATGGTATTAATCTGGTACTGAGTATAAACCACTCATGGTATTAATCTGATACTGAGTATAAACCACGCATGGCATTATATGAAATGCCTAGGCATTCTATAGAATGCCTGAATTTCATACTTTGCCGGTAACATATACAATACAATCCACTTAATAAAGTTTCAGAAATAGTATTCATTTATCCCAGTTTTCTTTTCATTGCAAACATACCTTCAATAGTATGTTTACCAAAGTTATGTTTACAAACATACCTTCAATAGTATGTTTGCAATGAAAAGAAAACTGGGATAAATGAATACTATTTCTGAAATTGGGATGTAATTTCATGGCAGAAAAAGTCTGCAATATTTAGATTTAATCTGTTAACGATCTATTATTTAATAAATAAGTACCAAAAAAAAAAAACATTCAAAGAAAGCAATTGAACATTTACTTGAAACGAAGATTTAAAAAAAATGATTTTTCAGATTGATTGATATACTTAACTAAAATAAGAATCAATACTTTGGAAAATCAAATTAAGAATGCTTAAAGTATGAATTCTTTAAACTCAACGAAATTATATTATCTTTCTAAACATTGAGTTATATTCTTTGCTTTGTAATTTTTCAGGCATATTATATTTTAAGAGAGAAAGATTTCAGCCCAGTTATTAAAAAGACTGTATTAGTTCATAGAGGAGGATTGTTAGTATCTCAAGCAATAATACATATAGCTTTATCTAGAGGATGTGAAGTCTTCACTACATATACAACAGCTGAAGAGAAAGATCTAATTCATCAACTATTTCCACAGGTAATATAGCAATAAAAGTGGTATAAGTTCTCAATCTCTCTGACATATTGCACAAAGAACATAAATGTACTCTCTACGTACATTGCAATTTAGTCAAATCAACTCTCCCATGGCTGTAATTAGCCAACTAATATAATTTAATGGTAGCACATCATTGATGTATATTTAACATCAAAATTTAATTCTCTGTACATTTCTGTCACAAATGAGAGTCCAATCTAAAAGAAGTGTTAATTTAGATTTAATCAGTTCTATGTTGGAATGCAGCAGTTCTATATTATAGACTCAACAAAAAAATTAAAGGGCCACTGGAAGAAGCCCACAGCACAACCTGTTCAGAAGAATAAGGCTGACAGTATTTTGTTATTACTGCAGAGAGGAGTGTTAATAGTAATGGATAAGAGAAGTTATGCCAATTTATAAGATAAATTGTTACAAAAGATAAAATTTATTAAAATTGTGCAAAAATTTTAAAAAAAGTTAATACAGAAAAATGTAAAATTCTTTTTGATTGCGTGCTCAGTAACTCGTATTGCCTTCACATGCATCGCATGTGCCTGGCAACGGATAGCCTGTGTAGGTTCTGTCAGGAAGAAGAGGAGACGGCGCTGCACGTGGTATGTCAGTGCGAGGGGCTGGTCTGGCTAAGGTACTGCCTCTTTGGTAAAGAGAAGCTGGTGCCAACAAGCCTCAGCCGGGGCCCCCTCTCGGACCTATTAAGTCTTCTAAGGCAAGCAGGACTCGAGAGGGTGCTCTGATTGACCACCTGGGAGCCCCCCCAATTCCACAGTCCGGTACAGGACAGGATCGGGGAAGGCCTCCAACTAGGGCCGGGTGCCACAATAGATCCATGGGTGTCGCGGTGGCGCAGGCTGAAGAGCCATTTCCCCCGTTAGAATCTAATCTAATCTAACTCGTATTGCCACCGTGAGCTTGAATAACAGCATGCTCATTATTAGGCGCCTGATGTTTTGTTGTGGAATTCTTTCCCATTCTTCTCTTAGGACTTGTTCCAACTCTGGTAATTTCCGTGGCGGGTCAGGACGATTGCGAATGTTTTTCCCAGCTGGTTCCATAGGTATTCAATGGGATTCAAATCCGGGCTGCATCCTGGCCAGCCGAGACCCTGAATGTTATTGGCATTTAGAATTCACATACTACATTTGCAGTATGAGGGCAGGCTCCATCATGCATGAAAATGAATTCATCTCCACCAGTAAGTGCTCTTCCGCTGACGTGGATTCTTAACTTTCATTGATGTGCCGCTGAGCTGTCAAACTTCCATTCGCGAACACAAGTCACTTTTGTCGGTGAAAGAAATTCCTCGCCAAACCATAATTGATCCGCCGCCAAATGGTGACGTTGGTTGTGGTGCACAAGGGAGATAACGTTCATTTCCTCGTCTCCATACTTTCATTCGCACATCATTTTTGTACAGAGTAAATTTGGACTCATCAAAGAATAAAGCTCTCCTCCATTGCCCAATGTGACCAATTGCGATGGTCCCTGGGAAACAGATGTCTGGCGATTTTGTGTCTTCTGGTCAACCGCGGCACTTTTATCGGGTATCTACCCACGCAGGCCACCTTCCCTTAACCGATTACGATCGGTTTGAGCAGAAATCACGTTCCTGTGGCGCGCCTTAGGTCACTTTGGATAACAGGTGAGATGGTTTGGCGATTTCTGAGGGCTTGTAGCCGCATGAATCGGGCCTCATTTAATGATATGGATGTTGGCCGGCCCTGCCCTGGTCGTCTCATGAATTCTCCTGTCTTCTGGTATATCCCCCATAACCGCTGGATTACAGAATGTTTTACTCCCAATCGCCGCCTACATCCCGCAGTCCTAGGCCTTCCTCAATTAATCTTACAGGTCTACACACGTCAAATTCAGAAAGATGCCGCCTTGCAGGGGATCTATAACACAGAAAACAATAGCAAACACCAATGAAAACTGCACGACACAACGTTTAAAGACTGATAAAGATAGAGTAGAAATAGCCCCATATCGGTCAATATGTACAAAGTTCAAGATAACAAGGAGGAAAAATGGTCAAAGAAAACAATAGCCTCTTGAGACAGATCTGAGGGTTTATCTGAATCCTAACCACAATTTTATCTCTTCAAAACATGTTCCAGAGTGCACTCATTGACGTGCAAGAACGACAATACAAAGTGCCCCTTTAATTTTTTTGACGTGTGTATAAGTTATAATTCCTTTGCAGTTCACAAACTAAAATAATATTATTTAACTCTTAAACCAGATTATGTTGCGATTTATGATTTCCTGAGTAATTAATTTTATTCTATGATTGGGTCTATGTTCAAGAATATTATATCAGAATCATCACAGAGAAATTGTTTGGCAGGTGCAATTTAAGCACTAATCAACTTTGCAGAGTAATAGGGACTATGACTTGAGGGTTGTGCTCAGGCACAGGAGAGTGAGGAGCGCTCTACTATAAAGAATTGGCCGCATATAGTTTGGGTTTTTTAAAATTTTTCCCAAATTATTAATATAATTAGCCTTTAAACAATATATATATTTACCTTTAGGAGGTTATAGGTGTTAAAGCTGACACTCCTGGAGTTCTGTAAATTTATTGTAAATAAAGCATGATCTATCTATCTATCTACGATCGGGTATGGGTATCCCATGATCAAGATATGTAGTAGTTTTGTGTACATTTGTAGTTTAGGTGAAGCTAAGTGTATATTTATAATGTGAGGTTATGTCTGATTCTAAATAAATTAAATAAGCCGGTGTATAAAAAAAAAAATGTAAGTAAAATAATTTGTTAATTAAAAAAAAAACCATTGAATTCTACTTAATTTATCATATTGTTTATATCACAGATTTAAGCACCGTAAACAAATTATGGCTCTTGATACAGAGATTACGGAAATAAAAGAGTTAATTTTGGCTTATTTTGTAATTACCGTTAAATAATTTTCCAAAAATTACCTAAACTATTTTATTTGTTCACAGATTGAAGATAGTAATATATATTTTTGTAAAAGTAACACATTTGAAAAACCATTATTAATCAAAACTAACAATAAAGGAGTAGACATAATTGTCAACACCAGTGACAATCCATCAATAATGACTTCATCGTTATTATGTTTGAACAGATGTGGCCAATTTCATCTTCTTAATCCAAGTGTCATGAATCAGGAAAACACAATAGGTAATTAGAGATATTATTTACTGCAATCAAAAACATAAATAGTAGTTTTGTCTATCTGTATTTTTATATTTGATTTTTCAAGTTTTTATGGCTTTAATCATTTTTAAAACAAGTTGTTATTTAACCCTTTTCACTTTATTTATCTATTTACTTAATGCTCGGCTCTACAGTCCTTATAGAACCCTGGTTTCCCCAATGATCTTAAGCCATTCCTCTCGGACCATTAATTTGGTCCACCATTTACTCACAACCATTTCGTCCAGCCATCTTGTGACGTAACGTCATTATGAGTTCTATGGTAATTATTCTATAATAATAGTATATATATATATTGTAACGTTTTTCCCTCTAAACTAGCTACTGCAACTAGTTTTAAGTGGGTTCGTATAGATAAAATACTCTAAACTTCAATAAAAAAAACTCCAGTTTATTGTTATACACAATAAATTACAAAAAACAACACTTAATAATAATTACTTCACAGTTCACTTTGTTCACTTTTTATACACTTTCCACAAACGTACACTTCGTTTGTAACTGGAAAACTCTTTCAGACTCTGTGTTGTCCCACTATTTATACCGGTGGAGAATCTTCTAGAACTTTCTCAATTCTTCCAGAGAGAGCTAGAGCGCCGCCAGCGCTTCCCAGCGGCCACTAGAAGAATCTGGGATACCTGCCTTCTCTCCTAGATGGCACCACCGGCTGCGTTATAATGAATAAAATTGTTGTATAATGATAATATGAATTCTATAATTTTGAAGAATAATAGGACACTTAAATAATTACAATAAAAATAGTAATAAAAAGAATTAGTAGAGTGACAAACGTGTTGTCGTGAGTGGGGAGAGACTGACGAAAGCGATCGGTAGTTGCTGGGATGGGGAGTGAGAAGAGGACAGAAATGAGGAGTTAGAAGGGCAGTGAGCTCTAGCAAGACCCAGCGTCTGGACGCTGCCTGAGAAATTGGTAGTTGGACAGTGGATAGATACTAGCTGCTCAAAATTAGTGGCAGCACATCTGGCTCACCAGGCTATATCCCGAAGAAGGAAAACAAAATACGCTGAACACGATGTATAAAGCTCCCCCGCCCCTTGTTTTTATCACCATCAACAGCAAAGAGTGCTGTGAGAAACATTTAACTACCGGGAAGAATTTAACTGTAACCCGAACACTCTACTAACTCGTGTCGATAATATATATAACTCAGTAGTAATTAAGAGAAAAAATTTATTAGGTGAAGGATCCTTTTTTTGTGTTATTTTAGGTTAATTAAGTTTTCCTAGTTTAGTTAATATTTTCTTTGTATTTGATTAGCAGTTTTTTTCTTTGTTGTATCTTATACGTACGATTAAATGTTATTAACATGCCTGATACGCCTTTCACATATGTGACCGACCCTATCCCCTAATCTACCGCTATACTAGCGTACGCTAAGTAAGCTTAGCATTACAATCTTCACACCTCAGCCTAGCTTTTACTCTGTATTTGCAAACTTCTTGCATGCCTTACAACATTCTTCTGGGACTTTGTAGTTAAAAATGTCATAGTCATCGGAATCTGCCTTCCTTAGTTACAACAACAATGTCTTCTTTAGGAAAAGTGCTTCCAGCTCTACATTCGTTTGCATCTTCTTTTCTCCATTTTTCAGTATCGGATCATGCAAACCTTGGGAGAGTCTTTCTTTATTATGTTGCATGAGGCCTTTCGCCATCTTTTATTAAAAACCAGGTTTGATTTTAGTATAAGTCACTACAAGTCGTATCACATTGATATTCAAATGAACATACCTACTTTTTTCTGAGAGGCAATTTAACCTGAACTTCTCTTCAAGGCAAAAAATACATTTATTTCCGCACTAACCTTGCCTTAATTGTAGTTAGAATTTTTTATATTCTACTTAGTCACTGAGCCTAGGAACTTGCTTGAAATCATCTACTGGAAACGTGGAATGTGTGGCTAATCAATTGCACATTCTTTTCTTTATTTACCTGCCTAGCAGTTGATATTTGCTTGTGTTTTTGATCATTAATTGTCAACCCCATTTTTTGACGGCAACTGAAAGGCACCACAAATAGCTGCCTTACTTCTTCCTGACGTTATCACCAAATGCCACACTATTTTATGAGTTTACTGATTATCTATCAAGCAACTGAGATGGCCTAAGAAGAATATTTAATACAATTTTTAATCGCCTGAGTCCCTTCAGCTTGTCGGCATATTTTTTTACGATCAATTATTAATATATATCAAGATATTAATTGCTTAATGAACTTTTATTTAAAACAAAAAGCATCACAATATGTAGATAATAAAAAGTTACCATGATTTTTAGGAATGCTAGTTTTTCTTAAAGAAGTTAGTGTGAATGGAATACCAACTGATATCATAACACAGATGTCTCCACATTTAAAAGAGACTATTCAGAAAGATGTGGAAAATGGCATAAAACAATGTCATGTTAAACCATTACATACTGTTATCTTAACTAGTGATGACTTCAACCTTGATGCGGTAAATATGTTGAAGTAAGTATAATCATGAAGTTAATGATTTAAAAAAAAAAAGTACAAAAAAAAAATGATGCACGAGCAACCAGTCGTATAAACATTGATTTCTTTAATTCCATTTTTTATTGTTTAACACTAGTTCCAAAGAAGGATATAGTAATAAAATGGTGGCTATAATGGACTGCAATAAAAGTGAAAGTTTACAGAAGAATATATTTATCTGTTCCAACCAAAAATGTCAAATTGTTATAAGTAAGTTATAGTAAATATGCTGTAAGTAAACTCAATTAAGTCTAATTTATTTATTATTTACATTATTTGAAGGTAATGGTGACAGTTTTTGGCTTGATTTGCTAAATTGGCTGTTATGTAGAGATGCCAGGAATATTTTTGTGTTTACAGAACTCAGAAATTTAGTTAACTCAAAATCGAAAAGGTAATTATATGTTACTTTGTTAACAAAAATCGAATAATACATATATTATAGGTGATATGTTTTTCATTGCTTTTTTTTTTTTTTATATAAACCATACATTGTAGCAGATTTGAACATTTGTTAATCGAGTAACTGAGTCATGATTGATGAGTGAATTATTCATGACTTTCAGTCATAAGTGATAAGTAATATTCATCAATTGCGACTATGAGTGCATGAGTTAAAACTCATCACTCATTACTTGAGTAACAACCAAGATGATTAATTTAAAGTCAATATGAAAACTAATTAGAAAAAGAGAAGTGACAAAATTATGTCGTTCTGTTCAAAGTTTATAGTGTTTGTTTATATTTTATTTATTCTATCTACAAAATTTCAAAAATCGTGAAAAAAATAATAAATAACTTCGTATATTAAAGTAGAAAAAGATTTAAGAAAACAGTTCAACATTTCTGATTGGATTGTTAAAATTTATTTGATGTACATATAACGACCAGTATTGTACCTATAGTTATTAATTGTAACGATTGATGATCATCAGATTATGATGAATATTAAAATCCTTCCTGCTTTATAGGAACTCTTTGATTGTAAAACTATTGCCTAATATACTGAAGACTCTAAATTTAAACAAGATGAAGCTGTATGGATTTAAGTTTCAGCACAAAATTAAATTTCCCCTATTTCTCTTGCTATGCAGATTAATTTTTAATTTTTTTTTTGCAGATTAATTAGTATTTTGAATAATTATCCTTCAGCTAACATTCGCTTACATCCGAAGAGTTGCTCAAATTTAAAAACTTTAATGGCAAATATAAATTCTGAACAGGAAATCTCCGAAGTATTCTGTTTAGGAAAGGTGAATTAAAATGTTATTATTATTTTGTTTGTTTGTTTATACCAGAATGAAGTCAGGATATATAAAATAAACAGTGCCAATGATATTCCATCTGACATTGTTGATATATTCGGTTATTATCGCGGAAACCAGCCTCATCCTGTCATTATTTATTTTACGAGTTGTACCAAGTTACATAATATATACAGGTTTTACAATAAAAAAAGTAACATAGTTATGTACTAAACAAAAATAATATATTTTAAAATTGATATCTATAAAAATTTATAATATTGTCATATAACTACTCCAAAAAAAAAAAAAAAAAAAAAAAAAACAAAGTCCAGACCCGGTAGATAACCGCAGCCTGAACCGATCGGACCATAACCTTAAAAGGGAATAGTCTAAGCCAGTGGTTCTGGGGCCAGTGGTGTGGGGAGGTGCCATAACTTTACAAGGGGAACCATTACAAGACAAGGCATCAGATATATTTTTTTTTTAAATTTAAAATATAATTACAACGAAATCATTAAAATAAAACATTTCTAGGACATAGATCTATATGACCAATATGTGCCTGTTTTGAAGTACACAGCTTGTCCGGATTTGGTTTTATATTCGAGACAGTTACTATGAGCTATGAGGTATGTATCACGAACATTCGGGTAACATCGGTAAGTAATATTACAGCCTTGCCAAATTGAGCTCCATTATGTAGAGGTGTCTCCCTAAACCACAATTCCCAACCAGATGCCGGAGGGAGGTCCGTGAAAGATATAGCAACATCGCACTCTCTTAGGGACTGCCGACAACTACTTAGCTCATCCAGAGGGATGAATGCTGTGAAACTATCTTTGACTGGATGTTTGACAGACATATGTCTAAAGACACACCAACAGCAGGGTCGGGAACAATGAAAGGGAAAGAGGCGCCTAATTTGGAAAATCTATCTACCTCCTCATTCCCCGAAATTCCCATATGACCTCGTAACCATACTAGCTGCATATCTGTATATATTTTCTCAATTCTGTACTATTCTACTAATATTCATTCTACTACTCTAACCTCCTTTTCTTACAAAGTAGTTATAAATATAAAATTGTGAGTGAGTTTGTGTATTCATTTCACCAACCATCATTACCTGCTACCATGACAAATTCAAAGGAAACTAATCTTTCATACTCTTCCAGATGCCAGAAGAAGAAATAAACAAGTTGGATATCATCCTAAAAGATATAAACACTAATACCAGACTGATATGTATTGGAAGTGGTGGGGAAGCAGTTTGTGAATTAAGAAATAAAAACAACATCCCAGCACTTGCTATTTCTTGTGAACTACAGTTGATGAAGGGATCTATAATATTACCTGAACTTGATCGTATTATTAATTATTGCGGAGATGACAGTGTAATTGTCATATGCAAGGATGCTGGATCTAAAAAAATTGGTAAAAATTTTTTAAGAATAAAGTTGACATAAAAAACTCGAATATACGTATATAGTAATTTTCAAATCAATATGAAGTTACAGAAATGAAGAGACTCACAACATTACTAACATTACACAAAAAATTAAAAAAAATATATTTCCTTAATATCCTTATATTATTTTAATAATACAAACAAGACAAAACATACACCTTATATCATTTTATCTTAGTTAAAAATCAAAGATTTCTTCAATTTATTGATTCCTTCATAGTAGATCAGTTTGATAAGAAATTAATCTTACTCATTTGTACAACATGATATTGAAATTACCCTTAATTGTTAATATTTCACTCAATCACTCTATTAATTTCGCAATATTATGATTCTGTCGACAGAATCCGAAAAGCTTCTTAACTGTCAAAAGAGACTTCCTGATGATATCACAGAATTATTGTCATTATACAAGAAATCAGTACCTAAAGCCTGTTTCATTGAAACAATGACAATGTGTGCACCATATAAATATAATAAAGAAGTAGATCCGATATTTGTGATTCCAAGTTTGAAGCCAAATGAAATGGATAAATTAACTTCAAGACTGTTTTATCCAACATTTGAGGCGAGATTACCTCATGATGTTGACGATATAGATATGATTGCAAAAGATTTATTTGAAGTAAGTATATCATTTCAATAAAATTATTTTTTGTATTTAAATTAAAATCTTCCGGATGGACACAACGAAAAGAAATAAGTCCATTATAAAATTGTATTTTTTCTTTTCTATCATTTCCTAATAAACTATCTTTGTTTATAAATGATGTTTATCTTCAGGATATGAAACGATTCAGATTAAATATGTTCACCATAATAGCTAATGAGTGGGGCGGTGCTGTTGGATTAAATTTAGCAAAATATTTAGAAAATAGTGGTAAACCAGTGCTGCTTATACTACTGAATAGTTCTCCAAATTCTGTACGAAGTTTAACTTCAGCTATTCTTCAGATGGGCGATGTTAATCTTATTCATAAATATATGAATTTACCATTTAAGGTAAGTCAAGACTAATTTTTTACAATCTTTACATTTACAATTACTGTACCTTAATGTATATCTAATAAATATTGAGAATCTTTATTATTTGTTTGTAATACATTTATGCACAATAATTGTAAATATAAAGATTGCAAAAAATATAAATATAAATATTAGCATTTTTTTTTTTAATTTAAGTCGCGTTAACATTTATGGTAATTGGCGTCTGGAGCCTTAACCTACAGTACACTGCAGGCCACTGGATAGTGTTCTCTCGTACAGACAACACTGCCCATCACCAGTGAAGAGAAAATCCTAGGGCAGCATTGCTTGATTCTAATCTGGAATCTCCGCGTTGCTGTTAAATAAAATAATAAAATGAATATATAAAATAAAAATTTCTAAGAATATTTGCAAACAGATAGAGGGTGGTATTTCCAATTTTTGTTATCTATTGCCGAATTCATGGGAACGTTGCGGAAGGTGATGTGAATATGCAAAACCTAGTCTGTCAACGGGCATTCTCTCCGCTGCTACTAATTTCTCACCCCGACCCCCTAAGAATCGCGTCCGTTCGTAAACTTAGTTGACTATCCATCATGTGAAATCTAAACATGGCAGAGAATTTTATAGCAGCCATATTCCGGCGATATATGAAGACATAAGGGAGCTGAGAAGATAACAAACATCCTCACTGACAAAGACGCTACTTAAAGGACGGTTTAGAAGGATGCCTGTGAATAATCTAATTCCTTCATTTAAAAAAAAATAAATAAATAAATTGTCCATAATTTCATGCGTGACTTCCGCTCTGAAGTATAAACAGGAATTCTGTCTCCCGTATAAAAATAAGTTTTAAGATTTTCAGCTCAGTTTCCCATTAATAACTTTCCAGGAAGTTAATTCTTTATTATTTACTAATTATTACAGGATAGACAGAAAATGTCACTTTTGCCAGATTGGGATGAACAGCTTAATTTTGCCCTCCAAAATTCTGTTGAAGAAGTGGATGATAGAGAAGCGATTAGAAAATCTATAAACATCTTAAGGAAGTACTTGTTAGTTTCAATGAAATATAATACTGATGATGAACTGTTTCAAGGGAAATGTATCGTATATCGCACTAAGAACTCAACTCAAGATGACAGTATTAAAGAGGTATTTGTTTTGTGTTTCTGTAATCTGTTAAATTTTACTGTTGATATCTGTGTTATTGTTTTATTAATGTACAGCTCTTATCGATACCAATTTATTCTTTGATTGAAGTTTTTTTTTATGAGGAGAGGGGAATCTCTGTTTTTTTTAAGTAAAGTAATAGTATCTCGTATACATTTACATTGTATAAGCAATCCGTCTAAAAGATATTTTTCCTAAAAAGTATATTAAAGACTACGTTTTTTCTAAAGGCATAAATTTCGAGTATAAGAATCTATAATTAAATAAAGAGATGTCTAGTTCTCAGCTTTTGAAACTTTGTGCATTCAGATGATTTTTGTATAAAAGGCTAAGCTTACCTGATTTGCTGTCCTTCAGATATTCTGCAAAAGTTCTGGAATTAAACGAACATTTCCGATTATAAATATAGTGTAAAGTTGAATTATATTAAAAAAATATATTGACAAAGGGGGGCTCTGATCCCTGGCGCCTTCGGCTTCCAACCTCTCACCCCGCTTAAAATGCTCAAGAAAAATCTGTGTCAAATCGTGCAAAACAGCTTGAAAATCCGTCCAACCGATCTTGTAATAATAACGCATATCTCAGCGGCTCAGCCTCCATGGCGCCCTCGGCGACCAACTCCCGGCCTGCCAAAAAGAAGAAATGTAAGAATAAATAACGCACAGAAATTAGGGACAAAATGTATAGTCATAAAACATTGTTTCCCACTAACGTTTTTAATAGTTTCAGAACGTTGAATTATTATCCCTTATTTTGAACGACATCTCGACAATGCAGCATATAGTTGTCCATGGCTAAATAAGGGTCTATGCACATTTACTCTGTCCTTGAGACTTAATAATAGTTATAGCGAAAGTTAAAAACTATAGGTAATTTCCGTCTGTATACAACAAATGGTAGCCTACTTGTAGTATTACCCTCGTATACAATTTAATGCAAGGAAGGAAAAATACTTCTCCTGCACGATCACCAGAAAGTCATATTTTAGCAGTAACTGAATATTGATGCAGTTTAATAATTTTTAATCGAAAATGTTTCCACTCACACAATTTTCTCCTTCTACAATTTACATAGCTTTGATTTATTTATTCATTTATTTGCTACAAGGGCTCCTCCCCCGAATCACCATGATGCATCTTCAATGCGCGGTATTGTGTGACTGCACTCAATTGTTCAATATTAATTTTTTTTTTTTTGCAATTATTCCATTTAGCATGTTTAGAATATCTGTTACCATAAACGCGTGACATAAAATAGCTTATTATTTTATAGGTCTGGAATAGATGAGGTTGGTAAAAACCTTTAATCTCCTTGGTTTATGTGAACGTTTAGTATGTGCGAAGACCGTAAAAAAATTAAAAAACAAAAAAAAACGCTTATAATACTATAATAACTCATTGTTCAACAAATCGCTTTGAATTGAAGCAGCAATATCGATAACATCGTATAGTAGAAGAAAGGTTCTTTCTTACATCTTTACTGATATAATGATTACAAGAATGTACAACGCATTTCTAGCATACCCTGCATATATGTCCCCCCCCCTGTTCAACATGACAATCATTTTGTTTTGGACAAATTTTGGACAACTTGACAATCATTGTCCTTGTGACAATAATAGTTTAATATTGATAAAAATTTGATAAAAATAATATTGATGGCAAATCTAACATGATTTTTCTTAATTTTATTATTTGATTTTACAGTGTTGTAAAATGCCTCCAGTAATAATTACCGTTGATTCAATTGATCATCGGCATATGCTGGAAGATATTGAATTTGCCAACAAAATCAATGGTCAAATTCCATATGAATATAAATGCTGAAAAAGATATGGGGAGATTGATGCAATTAGAGGTAGTATTTCAGCTTAATGCACCATAAATATAAGTGGAGATGCAGTTCTATTTAGGGTGTATGCATAATTGGTGACTATGACAACCACCATTAGATTATGCTAAATTTAATCAACCTTTCGAAGTTATAGACAGCAGCATAATATGTGGATACTTGGATGAAGTAATAATTAAATGTTTTATGAACATATTAGATGATAAATTACAGCAATATGTAATTTTATTTCAAAAGAAAGTTAGTATGTCTACTCAGACAACAGATGTTACAAATAGTTTTTAATTAAAATTTGAACAATGTTAATTTATCATAGGTTTCTAATATTTTTTTCTAAAAACAAAATATTTTACTGAAATAGGGTAATTCTTAATTATCGTAATCCATTTTATGTTTGAATTTATTTTATTATTAAATAATATTGGAGGGAAAACTTGTAAATATGAATCATCAAAATAATGAAAATATAAATCATATATTAATCCGATTTGTAAAAAGTAATCTAGATAAATAGTAATCTAGAAGTAATCATGATTCGTATGAATATTTGAAATACATAGCAATATTATATTTATTAAGAAGTTTCAGGCTGTCATGTAAAACCTAGGTTATCAGGCTAAGCCCACGTCGGGAAGCCGAAATTTCTAAATATTGCAATAAGCTTGTTCAGGGTAATTGTTATCTTGATTGCCAGATGAACACTGGCAACCATCAGAGTACATAGTTGTAAAGACAAAACTTTGGGGAGAAGAGGCTAATTTTTCCTCCATCTTGCAATTGAATGGGCACAGCTATTGAAGGGTAATTTTTCCTTTCAGCCTTGTGATTGATTTTAAATGATGAGGTTTATGTCTAATCTTTCCCATAGATAGCGATGTTTTACTTGCTTTGAACATTGTTAATTGATTCCTTTCTTTTTCTTTACTTTGGGGAGAAGAGGCTAATTTTTCCTCCATCTTGCAATTGAATGGGCACAGCTATTGAAGGGTAATTTTTCCTTTCAGCCTTGTGATTGATTTTAAATGATGAGGTTTATGTCTAATCTTTCCCATAGATAGCGATGTTTTACTTGCTTTGAACATTGTTAATTGATTCCTTTCTTTTTCTTTTCACTTTCTCTTACTCCTAGTAAAGTGATCGTGATTGTGATCGCGCTAGATTTTTCCAAAACTGAGTTTTCACCGAAAATACATGTTTCCAGAACTCCTGATTATGAACTTGTACAACATGGAAATTTAAAGAAAATCGTTGCAACAGTTTTCATGAAAATTTGCGAAAAACTGAAAAAACAATCAGTAAAGTCACCGGTTGATGGATTTTTTGCCCGAAATCCTCGTGTCAGAAGCGATGGTAGTATCTAAACGGCATACCAAATTGGAGTATCCTATGATTTATTTTTTTATCGTTTTGAAGATATTTTGTTCATACACTCACATATAGACCATCGCTAATAACATGTTTTCGTAGCAGGAAACCCTTGAAACATGTATTTCCCGGTAAAAATTTGACTTCCATATTAGGATTAACAGAAAATAAAATGATTACGAAAGGATCATAAGAGTGGCAAAAGTAATTGATAAAGAAGGTAACTCCATAATTAGAAAACATTGGATTATACATGTGCAAAACATGGCTGCCTCAGCTCAGCAAAAAGAGATAAATGGAAAAGAGAAAGAATAAATAACAGTTTTTCAGAATAAAACTATAGGAGTGGGTATAGGAAGGGAGATATGGACTTCATCGTCCAACACCAATCATATGCAAGTTTGAATGAAAAATCATGCCTCGCCCTTCTATTGCTAAATTTTACAATAAATCAGTCTGATTGTAGCTATATTATTTTGTAAGCATCGACCTTAAAACAATTACTTTGAAGAAGCCTATTGCAATATGGTTATAATTTTCGGTTTAAACCAAACCACGTTGATAAGATCTCACCCGAAACTCCATAGTGTTCTGCATTGATTCCTAAAGTTCTTCTAGATTTTTTTTGTATAATTTTTTTCTATAGGGTGTAACATTATTTTTTTTCTCATCATTGGACTTTATTCTGACAGCACGAAAATTTTTTTGTTTTATAATATATCATTTATTCATGTATTTCTGCAATTATATTAAGTATATCTGACTATTATTGTAAAATTAATAAACAAAAAGTTTACATATAATTAGTATTTATAAACTTATTTCCCTCCTATCTCATTTTGTATTTAGTTATTTTACACATAGATGAATACAATACTTTAATCTGACAATAGTAACTTTGCCAATGGATGAAAATCCGAAACCGGTCAGGAACATCAGTAATATGCAAGCTACAACGGATAAAATACCAGACAATAGAAGAAGTTTATCCCATATTTATATTTTATATTATTATATCCATTAATAATAAAGTGCTTTTACGGTAAAAAGCAAAATACATTTTACTAAATTACAAAGTACTAAAGCTGTACACCAATGGTTGCAAAACAACCGTCTGCCAGGAGTCAGCATGAACATACAAAAATAAAAAGAAACAAGAAAAATCAAAACATGTAAAATAATACACTAGTTTTAAATTGTCAGATGTAAACAGATTATTTAATCTACATTTTGAATATTAACCAAACTACTTTTTTCTAATATGCCCCAAAATTGGGCATATTGCCATGAAAATTGTATTCTCTATCTCATTTTTGTTACATAATGAACATGTATAGATACTATCTGAGACTCAAGGACAGAGAAAAACACTTTATTTTAAATAATAAATTACAAGCAGGACTGATCAAGTAATTTAAATTACTATGACTTAAAGCATACCTATCAGTGCTTAGATCATTTTTAGACAAATCCATCATACACTATAAAATCTATATATAATACATATTGTTCAAACATCAACGTTTAGAACAAATAAAAATAAAATAATTGAATATGTGGATGGGTCTGGTATTTTATCCATCGTAGCATGCATTTTTATATTGTTCCTGTCCGGTTTCGGATTTTCATCCATCGTCAGAGCATGTTGAACATAACCTTATAACCTCCCCACATATATATACAATCAACAACAAGTGAGAGTGTAACAGAAACATTACATTGAAGTGAACTCTCTACACGAACTCGGTAAATTTGCTCTGACGATGGATGAAAATCCGAAACCGGACAGGAACAATATACATATGCATGGCTACGACGGATAAAATACCAGAAAATAATAATTGTTTAGAAACGTCGTTATAACATTAATTAATTAATTATTTGCTTATAATGTACAGAAGTTGATCGTGTAAAATATACTTAAACAACATTGCAATCAAAATATTCAGGGCTACAAAAATACAAACAAGCATAAATAAAAAGGTAATACAAACAATCCTAAAAAGAAATTAATCATTTAATAAGATTGGTCTTTAGCAAAGCCCACTTAACATTATATGTATATATTTTTAATATCAGAGTTTCCAAAAAGATTGCTGATTTGCTGGCAAACACTGTTCAGAGCAGTATTGTCAATAATACATTTAACATAATGTTACCTTATTGGGTCATATAATGGACATTCATACATTAAGATCTTCATTTCCATTAAGATGGCATAACCTAATAGCTGATTACAATTTAATTACATATCACCGATTTTTATATGTGACTTTAAATATGTATTGTGTATTGTGTGAAAACTCTCAATATGGGTAAGGGTAGATTCTGTAAAAGGTGGAGCTTTGTTCCCGTAGTGATAGATGAATTGTTATAAAAATTACTAAATTTACTATGTGCCAGGGACTCCAAATCACTCTGATGACTTCTTTTCATTACAAACGCTAATTATTTCATTAATTATTATTATTTTTATTTTTTTTATAAAATAATGGGGAACATTAAAATCAATCTGTCCGTCAAAACCAGAATTCATAATAAACTGCCTCACCTACCCAAGCCAATTATATTGCAGTTTAAATACATTATTAATTACTTCTATAACAAATTTTACATTATTTATTCATTGTTTATTATCCGTAAAATCCCTGACAAGTCAATAATTATAGATTCTGGTATGGTTGTAAGGCTTTTCTATTCGCTTCCCACTCGTCAAAAAAAGATCTCATAAGTGCGTGCACTATTCCCCCATGGCACCAAATAAAAGGCCATGTTCGGAGAATACCTTTACAAGAAATTTCGCTTTACAATCACTTTTGACTGAAGACAATCAATTTTTTATTTACTTTTTTACCTTCCGTTCGGATCTATGATCGGGGCCGATTTACTTTTCTTTGTAAATGCAATAATGTTGGCATATCTCACAATTTAATGCAATAATTCTTTGTACACCGTGCGGCTTGTGCTTTTGATACGAAATTACTCATTACTTTATTTACTTCTTAACTTCTGCGAAACCGCCCTGGTTTCTGACCATAAAAGATTCCTTTTTTTTTTCTTTCCAGAGAGTACCGTACTCCCAAGCAGAAAGTGTATCTTTCTTGTGGCTCTCTTTTGCTTCGTGATCCATCTAATTCCAAGTGCCCATGTTCCTATTCATCGAACCTCTATTTCTATACAACACTGATCTCAAATATTGAAACTCTTTAACTGCCTTCATTCTTTCCTTTTCAACCCCTAAATCATACCCTTCACTATCTATTAACATTTATTGGGTCTTGACAAAAGCTACTGTTAGGCACTACTCAATGCAATCATGCTACAAACTAGAAAACGGGGAAAAAATCTAAGATTTGGACAAGGAAGATTAGAACTTTTTTTTAATAAAAGAAAGTAGGTGGAAAAAGAAATGGAAATACGTAAACTTGATGTTGTGGTTTTGACCGAGATGGTGTCAAAAAAAAAGAAGAGATATCCAAAATTGGAAAACAAAATAAAGTAATGCAGTGGAATTAATGAATGAATCGTGAAACTAGAATTTGATATATTTGGGAGAGAATAACAAAATAACAATTATACTTATTATTTGGGCGCTAAATAGCTAACTGGTTAGATCCGTAAACTGCGAAGTAGAAGTATATTGCTTGTTACTGGGTCGGGTCCGATTCCTGGTCATGTTTATTATTATCATAAAGATGAGTAATATAATATAATAAAATAAATTTACTATCCGCCTCCATCTCCATACCCGATCGGTTGTTGGATATAAAACCTATCTATAAAACATTTTTTCAGGGAACCTCAAAAACCTAATTAAGTTAAACCTAATTAACTTTAAAAACTTGGCAATATTCCCTGTTATTTGAATACGGAAAAAGAACAAATATGATATAATAAACTAATTTTATTAATCAGAAAGATTGGAGCAAAAAAAAAAAATTACAATTTCAAATGTACAGATTACCTTGAATTATAAAAAAGGCAAAACAATGGATGTATCAGTCAAAACCAGGTTTCTTAATGAAGATATCAAAATTACAAATGTCTTTTTACATGTTACATAAATTACAAGGGCCAATTAGTACGGTGAGAAATGTATTATTCTCTGCTGCAGACTAAGTAATTTAAATTTTAAATATTTTTTTTTGTTTAGAATTTATTCAAAATGTGACATCCTTGACAGACCCTTTCATAAAAAAGGTCAATCTGTATACAAGTAAAAATAATACAAATTAAAAATATATTTTATCTTTTATAATTGAAAAACTCCTTTACTTTCCAGTAAATGTGCGCTGAGAGATTTTATTTCTACGGGCTTCAAGATATTTGGGTGATGATGATGATGGTGTAGTGGTTATGAGCGTGGACTTGTAAGTGGGAGGTTCCCAGTTCAAGTTCCGCATATTACTGCTAAATTTTATATTTGTTTAAAAAAATGTTAATGGTAAATGGTCCATGGACACCTAATTTGGTAGTTGGGGCGTTCAACCGCCTGAAAAAATGGGCATTTAAAAAATATAGAAAATATAGATAAGGGTGCTGCGCC
>JAAEAF010003425.1:0-13225 GCA_011037195.1 Triatoma infestans | reverse complement strand
ACTCTGTGTTTGGAAAAACTATGGAGAACGTGCGCCGTAGATTGAATATCAGACTCACCTCAAATCCCACACAGTTAGAGAAATTGATCGCTCGTCCAGCTTGTATGGATTGGACTATATTCAATGAATCTCTCGCTGCCGTACATCTGGCAAAATCACCATTGTATTCACCAGAGCGACCTATATAGGTTTGTCAGTGCTAGATATTTCGAAATGTCATCTTTTTGATTATCACTACAATGTGATGGTTCCTCGTTATGGAATGGAAAAACTGAAACTGTGTTACATGGATACAGACAGTTTTGTTTACCTCATCCAAACTGATGATTTGTACCATGATTTCAAAGAAATGAGTTCATACTTGGATTTATCCAACTATAAACCTAACCATCCATGTTTTTCCGAAGAGAATAAAAAGGTGTTGGGTAAATTCAAGGATGAATCAGCCGGTGAGATAATTACTGATTTCGCCGGTTTACGATCCAAAATGTACACTATAAAATTCCTTAATAATGAAATAATTAAAAAAGCAAAGGGTATAAAAAAAAAATGTTCTTCAGAGAAGCATTTCTTTTGACGATTATATTGCATGCCTAATATCAAAGGAACCAATAAGAAATTCTATGATAATGTTCAGGTCAAAAAAGCACGACTTATTAACTTTAGAACAGTCCAAAATTTCACTTTGTCCTCTAGACACTAAACGAATTATTTTGGAAGATGGTATTTGTACTCGGGCTGTTAATCATTTTCTAAATGAATAAAAATCTTCTTTGTATATAGAAAACAATTTTGTAAACTCCTGTATATATAATTGTGTAAATAAAAAAAAATATTGTAAAAATAAAAACACCTTTTATATGTAAAAAAATTAATATATTTAAAAAATACAAAAAAAAAGTTAAAGCAAATTTTTACAATTTTCCCAAGTATTTTTATTGTTTGGAAACCCAAGCCACTTCAACAACACTTTATTATTTTTCTTCTTCAAAATTTTCTCCACAAGATAGACATTAGGAAATTTAACTTTGGCAAGTTCTTGTTCATAAAATCCGCCCAACACGTTTTCACCATTTGAATCTTGTAAAAAGTAAGTGATTGGAACAGTTTTTCTTACTTGAGTCACTTTAAATATCTCTGTACTCCAAGAAGGTAAATATCCTTTGGTAAATACTGTCTTATATTTTGAGATGCGTACATGGTCGCCCACTTTGAACTTTGGTGTCTTCCGAACAATAGAATTTGGTTGTTGTGATAATTTCTTAATAATGTCAGATTCATTATTTTCAGTTACTTCAGAAGGTTTCATTCCAATACTTCTGTGTATAGACTCATTATTGTATTTATACATTAGCTTGGGTAAATTCTCCACCCATTTGTAATTGCCTTGGATATTAAACATTTTCCACATCCAAGTTTTTAGAGTGCGATTAAATCGCTCCACCATTGACGCTTTCATAACACTGTAGGTACTGTAATGATTAATTTTATACTTTTCCAAAAGTCGATTAACATGTGGATTATAAAATTCTGTTCCCAAATCAGTTTGTAAATTTCGTGGGCTAATTTTTGCCTGGTTTTCTATAATGTTTTGTAATGCTTTGGCCACTTCAATACCACTTTTGTTTTTCAGAGGTTCCACCCAAGCTTTCTTTGAAAGACAATCAATTACAGTGAGTAGATATTTAAACTTTCCATCAGGAAAATTTGACATTATAACCGTATCCGCTTGCCATATGTCATGCAAACCTTTCAATAATCTCTTCTTCGTGGATAATTCTTCCTCGCCGGCCTGTGTAGTTCATCGACAACAATCTGTTTAACATTCATTATTCAATGTAGCCACCTTCTCTTAGTTCTTCCACTATAGCCGTTATTTCATTTTCGTGCCCCCGGTTACCAGCAACTACTGAAGCAACAAGTAAATGCAGACGATCAACTAATTCATTAGGATCATCCCAATAGACAATTCTTGGTTGATGTGTTGTTTTCAGTCCCAAACCAGACACATAACTAGACGAGAATAATGGTTTTATAACATTTAAATACTTGTAACCACGGTTTGAATTTACTGGATTCTCTGTAGAGTAACCACGATAAATGGCGTTGGTACTTGATAATATTTTCTTATATATCTTTTTGTCAGACTCTGCCACTAGGCTAATATCTGGACGCTTCATGAATAACAATTCAAACAGTCCTGGTGTTCCTTTATAGTGAACGCCGTGAACTACAATGTTGTTGTTATCTAATGTAACTTGAGAATCTCCAATCAGCCAACGTTGACCATCGAATCGCATACCATATATTTTATCCAAATGATCACCATGTCGGCCATTCAAATATTTGTCAATGTATTTCCTCGCAAGATGACTAACGTGTTTAAGATAAGTTTTCGCTTCTTTCCGTCCTTCAGGTGTACGGAGCACTTCTTGTATCTGCTCTACTTCATCTTTTGTCTCAAATACTTCATCACTGTTGTAACTGCACCCTCCATCACTATCATCTTCCTTTATTACACTCTCATCCTTTACCAAAGCGTCACTTATTGGTGATACTACACTTGCTGGTGATGGTAGTTGTAACTGATATTTTGATGTGCTAGGTTGGTCAGTTACCATTTGAGTGATGCTTAACTTCTCCTCTGGTTGTTGTTGTTGTTGTTGTTGTTGTTGTTGTTGTTGCTGCTGCTGCTGCTGTTTAAGAGTGGTTACAATCTCTTCCAGTGGATGTACAATTGTCTGTGTAGCTTGATTAATTTGACGTTGTTCTTGAGCTAATCTCTGTTTCAACAGTCTATGTTTCTTGCGAATATTCTCACTTGAACGTGCAATTTTCAACTTTAATTTCTTGTCCACATCTGCCATTATTATTATTATTATTATTATTAGATAGAAACAAAAATATCAAATCCTTTTCTATAACGAGCACTTTCACAATTTCTTTTAAATTCAGAATCTTTATCAATAACTAAAAAACCGTATTTATCCGACCAGCACTGTGAACACAACCATTTAAATTCATCAAATGACATATCGGTGTTCACATGATCTGAATATATATGTTTCAAGTTCAATTCATCTTGTTTGAATAAAATTAACAAATTTGCATTATCTCTAATCAACTGTTTGGGCACTTTACTATATGTTTGACACAAATAGAAAGAGTCAATGTTATTATGACGTCCCATGCAAAAGAAATCTCTCATTGTGGTTTGTTTTTCTGTTGCAACATCATCAAAGATGAATACTGAATTGGGTTTAGCCTCTTGTGGTGTAATAATGTTATCTGAATCGCTATAGGTAAAGTATCCAATTTCAGGAACTTGGTTGAATATTTCATTCAATAAGCGATATTTAGGTTGGTTTAGAGATTTACCATATACATATACATTGGAGAATTTTAAACCATTTCTCTCGGTCAACAGTGCAATCATCAGATTAGTTTTACCCGAATTAGATGGTCCTGCACAGAATTAGGCAGTAAAAGTCCATTTTTCCGATTGCTGGCGTCATCATCAATACCGGTGTATTCGATAATTGGAAGTCTGGTTGTTTGTTGGTGGAATTTCATCGTTGAACTGGATTGTTTTTTCACTATTGCTTTCCATATATATATCCTTATGTGATGGACCATTTTTCTCAGTCATCACTGGGACAATGGCGAAGAAACGGTCAAAAGTGAAACAAGTTATTGCAGCTGTAATACAAAAAGGTATTGGTAAGAAGAAGAAGAAGAAGAAGAACTTTAGGTTATTACCCATACCTAGTGAACAACAGCATCCGAAGAAGAAAGGTGGATTTTTACCGCTATTATTGTCTGCTCTACCTGCACTGACTGCATTGGGATCAGCTGCAGCTGGAGGGGCAGCAATCGCAAAAGCGATTAATTCCGCTAAAGCTGCTAAAAAACAATTGAACGAATTGAAGCGACATAATGAGAAGATGGAAGCTATTGCATTGGGAAAAGGAATATATTTACGACCTTACAAAAATGGTAATGGACTTGTTTTGGAAAAGAAGACGACGAGCAATTCAAAAAACTAATTGTGAGATTACCTCTCCGACCATTAACAAATGTTGATTTAACAAAACTAGCCACAAAATTAGAGATTCCATATTTTAGAGGTGTTTTCATGAGAGACAATCTACCTACAGTATGTAAAGTAAATGAAAGTGTTGTAATTAATCTTGACAGTATACATGGACCAGGCACCCATTGGGTGTGCTATGTAAAGAGAGGTAATCTAATTGTTTATTTTGATAGTTTTGGAAACTTACCACCACCACCAGAGCTAATAATGTATTTGAAGAACATACCAATATTGTATAATAGTGAACAATATCAGCAACCAAACACTGTTATATGTGGTCATTTGTGTTTACTTTTTCTCTCTTTGTACACAGCGGGCTAACTATAAATAGAATAAATTTTTTTTAATTTACGACAGTCATGAGTTTTACCATCACCCTAACAGGACGAGAGTCCGTTCTCAGTGCAAATCATTTCCCACCTATACATTTAGATGATGAATGGGAAATGGCACTGTTATCCTTTGAAACCTTTCATTCGATACCAAACGTTGATGAACACAATAATACATTGGAATATATTAGAGATGATGATGATGATGATTACAAAACAAGTATAACCATTCCTACAGGTACGTACGAACTAAGTGATATAAACGATTATATCAAGTCTAATTTACCAGAGGATGTAAAGTTTGAATTAACTGCTAATAAGAATACACTCAAATCAGAACTCATTTCTTCAGCGGTTATATCCTTCAATTGTAACAATTCAATTGGGCCACTATTGGGATTTGGAAGAGTTACGCTGGAAAATAAAAATCAAAAATATATTTCTAGCGAAATAGTGGACATATTTAGTGTGAACTGCGTGCTGGTAGATTGTAATATAGTTACTGGTGCTTATACAAATGGTAAATTAGTTCATACACTTCATGAGTTTTTTCCACAAGTTGCACCAGGATATAAGATTGTGGAAGTACCAAATAATCTCATTTATATGCCAGTCATCACAAGGACAATTGACAATATAACACTACGAGTGACAGATCAAAACGGTCGATTGATCAATTTTAGAAAAGAAGAAATTACCGTTAGACTGCATTTGAAGAAAAAGAAAAATGGTTCTTAGATTTCACCATCATCAACATCGCAGTTCATGTATAAATAAACCTCAAACATCCCACCAGTCACACATTCAACCGTCTTCTGTAGAAGGGAGAGCATCTTTACCCACGCACAGTATTAGACTTTTACAACAACTTGGATTCAAACCAATCTCACCACAACATGGACGGGGGAATATTGGACATTGGAGCGCCAGTTGAGTCTGACGAGTCGATAACAAAAATAGAATTTAGATCACATCAGCCATATGCATCGACAACATTGAATAATTCAGATGAGATACGTATACCAGTTAATCAACAAGATGTTTACACGTTACCAAGCAAGAGCTATTTGTATGTGGAAGGAACATTGTTTAACCAACAAGGAGCAGCAGCGAAGAAGCATACGTTATGCCGTAACGCCATAGCCCATTTATTTCAAGAAATTAGATACGAATTAAATGGAATACTGGTGGATAGCGTGAGGAACCCTGGAATAGCAACAACATTAAAAGGATATGCTTCTTTTGAACCCAATCAGGTGATGGGCATGTCCGGCTGGGTCGAAGCTATGCACTATGCATCACATCCACTATTGTCCAAAGAAACGGGACACTTTAATGCCTGTATACCATTAAGTTACCTGTTGGGATTTGCTGAAGATTACAAAAAGATAATCGTTAACGCTAAACAAGAATTAGTTCTCATTAGATCCAGGTCAGATGAGAATGCGGTCACTGCTTTGACTAATTTAGAAGGAGACGATGAAGTGATTAAAGTGACAATTACAAAGATTGCATGGAAAATACCTTATGTGTCTGTATCGGATGTGGAAAAGGTTCATCTAATCACTTATTTGGAGAAAGGAGTAAATGTGACAATACCATTTCGAACATGGGATCTGTACACATATCCACAGCTTCCACAGAGTGTGGGAAAACAGTCTTGGACAATTAAAACTACAACTGTGACGGAAAGACCACGCTATGTTATTGTTGCTTTTCAAACTGATCGCCATGATAATGCAAAGACAGATACGAGCCGTTTTGATCACTGTAATCTGGTCAACATGAAATTGTATTTAAACAATCAAGTGTATCCATATGATGATTTGGGATTGAATTTCACACAAAAGCGAATTGGTATATTATATGATATGTATGCAAGATTTCAAAATTCATATTATGGAAAGGAAATTAGCAAACCGTTTATGCAAGATTATGAAGTGTTTAACAGCGTTGCACCTATAGTGGTTATTGATTGTTCACTTCAACATGAACCGGTCAAATCGCTTGCACCTGTGGATGTAAGATTAGAATTTGAAACGAATGATGTGATCCCAGCTAAGACGAGTGTATATTGCCTAATTATAAGTGAACAGATTTTCCAATACAATCCATTTACAAGTACTGTGAATAAAATAGCATAATAGTCTTTTTTTCCCCCACAGAGAAATAATAATAATGTTTTGTGTTAATTTTTCATAAGAATTTAAAATGTGCTAAAAAATCTTAGGCCATTCAATATGGTTTAATATGATGTATTTTACATTTTATTTTATTTTATTTTTTTCAAATATGTATTTAAAATAATTGTATAGTGGGGGAGAAAATAATCATTTTAGATAGTGTGTGGTAAAAAGAACTAAAGTTGTACGTTAGACGAATGTATTTTTCAAAAATGTCTATTACAAAAAAAAAAATAAGCTATCGAAACATGCTTTATATTATCAATCATATCTTGTAAAAAATTAAGTGAATAAATAATAAGTTATTTTGAATCAAGATTGTTTTTTTTTTTGTTTTTCCATTAATACCTATACAATTGGTGCGCAAGAGAGAATGGTAAAAAAATATATATTATTAATCGTATAAAAACTACTAGTTCTCCAGGTTAAATACTAAGATTTTTCCTTTCTCTAATTAATTTGTTCTAAGATATTATTATACACTTTTTTTTTTTAGTTTTAATAATGTTTTACCAGAAAACTTACAGAAGTGATTCCCTTATAAAAATCAATAATAATCAATATATACTGGGAAGCGATCGATATATAATTGATCGATAAATAGATTTATCTTAAATACGCTTTCTAACTTTTTAAAAATGTTTTACCCAAAAAAACTTACAGAAGTGACTGCCTCATACAAAATCGATAATAATCAATACACTGGATTCAATATGTGTTATCAATATATATTTGATGGAATAATTTTTTTGTGTGTTTATTTCATAAGAATTTAAAATGTGCTAAAAATCTTAGGGCATTCAATTGCATCGTCAAAGTACAGATCTAACGAAAAAAAAAAACTTACAGAATTTATTAAGTGAGTGACTCATAAAATCGATAATAATCATATACTGGATTCGATAGGTGTTATCAATATACTTATCGATAAATAGATTTTTATCTTAAAGAATAAGACTTTTGTACGAATGGAAAAATACTTTTAATTAGAAATTATATTGCAAACATTGTGCATACATAGAGGTTAATGAACTTTTGTATGAATGGAAAAATACAGGTTAATGAACCCTGGCCTGGGGTACGTGGGGCAGAGCCTCTCTTTAAGTCTCTGTGTATATATTTTATATATATATCTATAGAGAGAGAGAGAGAGAGAAAGGATATGAGAGAGATGAGGGAGAAGTATGTGGGGTGAGGTATAAGGATCTAAAGAAAACTACTATTGCCAAGTTACCACTATAGCTGAGTGGTGTAAGTGATGGACTTGGATGACGAAGGTTGTGAGATCGCTTTTGCTGACCTCAGCAAAAAAAAAAATTAATTTTTATTATTTCTTCGCCTACAGGAAAAGGGGAGGGGGAGGGGTGGGGGAAAAGTTGGGAATAGGTTGGGGGAGGGGAGGGGGGTCATTTGGTGGGAGAGGGGTAATGTGACTGTGGTGGGAGAGGGGGACGGCCGCCATCTTGTGCAAAAAAAGTGGCCTAGAACCCGTCAATCCTATCTACTATCCATGACCCTTAGTACTGTACAGTGAAATGGGGTTGAGGCTTCAGTTATTAAGTTTTATATCTACGAGGTTCATTCCAGTAAGTAACGAGACAAATCACTGTAGCTCAAAAACGAATTATTACTTAATCAACACAAAACTTTGGCTACTTTTCAACATAGTCCCCCCAGCAACATTTATACACTTGTCGCATCGTTCTTTTAATTTGTATATATGCCACTGGCATAAAATTCTTTGGGTTGATCTTGAAGCTCTACTTTTGCACCTGATTTTTAACTTCTTCATTGGATTGAAAATTTTTCCCACTTAGAACCTCTTTGAGGGGTCCAAATAAATGGAAGTCCGATGGGCCGAGACCGGGGCTTTAGGGGGGATGTGGAAGGATCTCCCACACCACTTTCTTTGTGGGCGTCCGTAAATTATCTTAAAACCCAAGTTATGACGCATCTATCGGAAAAGTACCAATGCTGCGTCAGCAGCCGCCGACAGCATATAAATACTCCCACCGACCAGCAGGCAGGCAGTTCCAAGCTCACAACCATACCGTACAGTTCTCAGTGTCTATAGTAGTACTCAATATTAACCAGTGCCTTAAGCTTATTGTAATTATTATTATATTGTATGTTTAAATAAATAGTTTTTAAAAAGGAACTTCCGGGTTCATGTCCCGGACATATATAACTGGCGCCCGAACAGGTACTGCGAAGGCTTAAGTCAAATAGTGCGACCATTTGTCTCACAGTGCGACCGTTTGTCCCACATCCTAAGAAGACTAGAAGCTCCCACATCAGTGGCTTGTTCGCAGTACTCAACCCACAGGAACCAGGACCATCCTCAGACGACTGAAGAACAGCAAGCTGGCGAGTCAACAACAACGCTTAAAACCTGTAAGTAGCTCATCTGTCCTTAAACCTTCTAAATTAATTCTCCCTAAAGAAACCATCCCCGAAATGGCCCAAATAAACTATAAAATATCAAAAGAAGACTACGACCACATTCCCTACTTCGACGGAAACCCTTCGGAGCTGGCGTTCTTTTGCGAAATTGTGGAAAGTGCTTACGCTACAGTTTGTGCAGAGAATATAGCGGAAAGAGACTATAATCATAATATCCTGTTCATAAAAGTAAAAAGTAGATTAGTAGGGCCTGCTAGAAACGTACTCCTTTCCAATAACGTAGATCACTTATTAAATTTATTAAAATACTTAAGAGAAAGTTTTGCCGACTCGAGGTCTTACGAGATACTAAAAGATGAAATTTTCCAGACTAAAATGCATGCTAGAGAGTCTCCCATTGACTTCGTCAATAGGATACAGGAGTTGCGCAATTTGGTTTATATTAGACTCAAACTAGACGGACTTACAGCAGACACACTAAAACAAATAATAACAAGAGTAGACAAAGAAATAATTTTTCATATCTATAAATGCCTGCCTCCTACATTAAGCAACCATATCATGATATTCGACCCCAGCACTCTAGACGAAGTGCGGAGCATAATTTACAACAAATGTTCATTTATTGTGGCTAATTTAAATTCCTCCCAAGGCCCTAAAAGGCCTAACCAGCCCTTCAGAAAACCAAATCCTTACAACCAACCCCAACTGCCTTACAGACAGCAATACTCTTACAGACCAAGCCCACAACACTTTGTAACAAACGTCCCCAGGGCTCCAGCCCCTAACTATCACTATCAACCAATTGAATTCAATCCCAAACCTATAGAACCTACGCCTCAGACCTCTCGTTACCAGTCACAACCTCAACGACCAAACGTCGGACAATCCTACCATCCTAATCATCCAAACAATCCTGATCACCCCTTTAATCGACCAAGACTACCTCCTGGCTACTTCTCTCAAAACACGGTGTCCATGCGAACCGCAGGCAGACCCCGTTTCAAAGACTACATTTCTCCACACGAATTGACCCACTGCCAAAATGAAGACCCACCTGAAAATTATACTGAACCAGGTAAAACATATGAGGACAGACTTTCCCGCCTAGAAAATTCTATAGACAAGTTAACAGAAAAATTTGAGCATTTTTTAGACGATGGCCACGAGAGCCAAGAAGGCCCCCCGAATTTAGCTTTAACCTCGTAACAAATCACTACCCCACTTCGTAGACAAATCTGGCCTCAAATGGCTAATAGACACAGGCTCGTCGGAAAATTATATTAATCCAAATGTGGTTCCTGCTAACGCCCTATTAGTAAAAGATCCCTTCATAATCTCCACTCCCGCAGGGAAAAAACATGGAGAATCCTCATGTAAATTTAACATCCTGGAAACCTTTAACGTAAACCTCCAAACCAAATTCCATTTATTCCCTTTCTCAGACAAATATGACATTTTATTAGGCCATAAGACCATGCAAGAGCTTGGCATGAGTATAGACCTAAACAACAACATCCTTTCCTATCCTCAAGGCACAATTCCCCTGAAATTCACCCTTAACTCCACAAACAACGATCCAAATATAATCACCTTAGAACAAGGTGTCAATTTCATAAAATTACCAGTTAGAAATAAAGAATTAAAGTACGGATTAATAAACGAAGATATAAAAATTAATGATAAGTGTACCGTAAAAGAAGGACTATATAATATCAATAATAATAAAATTCTGTGCGAAGTTGAGTCCAAGGAAGTCATGGCCATTTGCCCTGAACCCATGGATGTCGACGAACCTCTGGAAATTAGTATAAACGTACCGGACGTAGTAGTGACCAATTGTCCCGAAATGTCTGACGAACGTAGGTTAAGAGAAATAAAAAATGAAATTCCGAAACTAAGTAGAACTGAGCCTATGAACTCAGAGCAAAAAAATAAGAAGTTAAGATTATTAAAGAACTACCCTAAAATAATTAAAAGAGAACACGACCGACCAATCAGTACTGATTTACTAAAACACAGAATAACAACTACAGATGACAGACCAGTATACGCACGAAACTGCAGATATCCAGAAATTTATCGCAAGTACTTACAAGCAGAAATTGACAAACGACGTCAAAACAAAACCCTTCAACACCACGAATTTGTACGCATGCCCTTCGATCCCGGGGGACCTGCAACATTCCTACGCATGCCCTTTGATCCAGGGGGACCCTTAATATCAAAAGCATAAGTCTGGATCATAATAAAAATCAAATTGGCATTCTCACGGAAAAATAAAACCGGAATACGGAAAAATATTGTAACAAAAAGGGAAAATAGGAAAACTAATTAATTAAATAAGGAACTAAAATAATAAAAATCCTAACCAAGGAAGATAGGAAAAATTATAAACCTCTCAAAGTAGAAAATATATCTTAAATAATTAAATAGAAAATATATATTAAATAACTAGATAATAAATTATAGAACACCGGAAACTACCCGTTCGCTGCATACGAACGATACAAAGGTAGACACGACGGTATAAAAGAGTTAACTATGGAAAGTATAGAAGTAAAATACAATAAACCTTTATGATTAATTTAGGAGAAAAATATATATACATTTTAATTAAAGTTAAATTCAGTAACTAAAACCTGTCTGTACTTTAAAACCATTTTCAAAAAAAAATGTACAATTTATGCCAATCCTTTCCGTTTAACCACATGATAACTTGTTGTTCATTTAAAACATTTTGTCCCAAATACCTTTTCCTAAAACCACTCATAATAGGACAAGTACCTATTATAGGCAACATACTTTCGTCTTCATTTAAATCACACATTGAACAGGTATACACAATATCATTCATCCAGGGTTTATAATATAAAGCGAATAATTCGCATCTCACCTTATATCCTGTTTTAATTAAAGCCAGACTAAATTCCTCCTTAATATATACAACATTATGATTTAGTTTTATACAATAAATGATACTCCGCACCAGATGCCGAAGTAAATAGTTCGTTTCTAAAATTTTCTATACCTTCGTTAACTACACTAACCATCCGCTCATACCACCTATCTACTGTTCTAAATTCTCTATCTAGAACATAATCTAGGTATTCTGCCAAATTTAGCCATTCTTTAAACCATGGAGTACTCTTTGCTTTAATAACCTCCAAAGCTACAATATATGGAAGTCGGCTAGAATTGTAATTCAATATTTTACACATATAATTTACATTGAGCTCTAATGCAGTAAGAGGAAGTTGAAAATGTCGAATACAATTTCAACGAATGTATTAATAATAACTACGGGACCTATCAAGAAATTATAAATAAGAAAAAATAATTAGATAATTATAAATTAATAAGAAAAAGGAATTATAAATTAACAATTTAAATAAAAATTTAAACTAGTTCCGGGAATACGAACCCTAGTAAACAAATTAATTAAGTGGTACAAATCATATAAAAGGATAACTCCAAGAATCCTAAAACAATCGTAAAGGCAGGAAAAAAGAGAGAAACTCTATAAATAAGGAGAGTAACTAAATCTAAACCTCAACTATGTTATTAAATAAAAAAATAAAATTATTATATACGCAGTCAGTTAATATTTATCGCTAATATTTATAGTTAAAAGAAAATTCCCATGAATCATCAACGGATGTAGATAAGAATATAATCTATGGATACAAAACCTCATCATAAAAGAAATCTATAGTTATAACCGCTGACTATGATGAATCTAGTCATCAGCACCGGATATGACTCATGAATCGGGTGCTGCAGCTTACGCGTAACAAAGCGTACTTCATAGATAAATACTATAATAAGAAGAAGAATGATAATAGTGTGTTATTAAATAAATCTAAAACAAGCAAAACGCTTTTATTCTATAACTTCCATAATATGGGAATTCGTAAACATAATCAAATATCACTTTTTCAAAAAGAAATGTACGTAATAACTAAATATACAAGCTTATCTCCTATTCTAAATAAAATGAAAAACAAAATAAAATGAAATACGTATATACTTTAAAGTACATAGTGCGCACTGCGCTCTCTCTCTCTCTCTCTCTCTCCATGGATATTATAATTCAAGTTCAGCGACTCCCCTCTCAGTCGACTATTGACATCTTCCTACTGTTATCGCTAATGTAATGTTTACCAACTAAATAAATACTATACTTTACTATACTATACTAGATACTGCTGACG
>JAAEAF010003424.1:0-22784 GCA_011037195.1 Triatoma infestans | reverse complement strand
GTAGTTGATATATCAATTTTACTGAAAATTGTTGGAACTATTTTGAAATGATTGCAAAATCCATTCAGTAAAGTGGTACTTCCGCTTGAGGAATTTCGACAGATAACGTACTTCTGGAACCCCATGTGATACCCCAGACGGAATAGCGTGTTTGAACTAATTACTATAACACTAAACAGAAAATGGGTAAATATTACGTAATGTTCTAAAAATAGATCTTTAGAGGCGGTGACCTTGAAAGGAAGTTAAAACTATAAACAATTAGCTATCGAATATGCATATTTACATATTTGTAAAAAATGAATGTGTGTGTGTGTGTGTCGGATTCATTGACCTTTAGATAGCAAGACTATGCATGTTTTTTGCAACCCATTTTTTTTTTTTTTTTTTTTTTTTTTTTTTTTTTTTTTTTTTTTTTTTTTTTTTTTTTTTTTTTTTTTTTTTTTTTTTTTTTTTTTTTTTTTTTTTTTTTTTTTTTTTTCTTTTTTTTTTTTTTGTTTTTCTGCCAGACTTGATTGAAGTATTATTATTTCGCGCTGTTTGAAACACCAATTTTGGCGGAAAAAAAAATTTTTAAAAAACTTGTTTTATTTCCTTAAAAATATAATATTAAAAATCATTCACTCATTTCATTTATTTATTGTGATGAAGAACCCTCTGTAATCTATAAAAACAGATTTAAATGATAAATATAAATACAAGCGAGAGTGTTTTCTACTTCAAACACGCATGACCAACTCCATGCCGGCCTGGTCATACTCTGAATATAAACTCTCGCAGAAGGTTGGAGGGGTGAGGGCAAATGAGGCAATCCCCACTTTACATCATTAATATTCCCCCTACTGTCAATAGAAAGAACGCAGCGAATTTTAGGTGAACAATAGGGCATATATGTAAGCAGTTTTTCTCTTCCAAAAATATTTTTTAAGAAAATGCACTTAGTATTCCAAATTAATGAAATTCATCGGTGTTTTTATGGAAAAATCATAAAAACTAAAAACTGTTCAGTAAAACACAGTTCCGGCTTATTAATTTTTCCTGAATTAATGGATTGCCAAAATTCCGAGTTTCAAGAAAAATTAGTAAGCCGGAACTGTGTTTTACTGAACAGTTTTTAGTTTTTATGATTTTTCCATAAAAACACCGATGAATTTCATTAATTTGGAATACTAAGTGCATTTTCTTAAAAAATATTTTTGGAAGAGAAAAACTGCTTACATATATGCCCTATTGTTCACCTAAAATTCGCTGCGTTCTTTCTATTGGCAGTAGGGGGAATATTAATGATGTAAAGTGGGGATTGCCTCATTTGCCCTCACCCCTCCAACCTTCTGCGAGAGTTTATATTCAGAGTATGACCAGGCCGGCATGGAGTTGGTCATGCGTGTTTGAAGTAGAAAACACTCTCGCTTGTATTTATATTTATCATTTAAATCTGTTTTTATAGATTACAGAGGGTTCTTCATCACAATAAATAAATGAAATGAGTGAATGATTTTTAATATTATATTTTTAAGGAAATAAAACAAGTTTTTTAAAAATTTTTTTTCCGCCAAAATTGGTGTTTCAAACAGCGCGAAATAATAATACTTCAATCAAGTCTGGCACAATGTTGCAAAAAACATGCATAGTCTTGCTATCTAAAGGTCAATGAATCCGACACACACACACACCCACACACACACACATTCATTTTTTACAAATATGTAAATATGCATATTCGATAGCTAATTGTTTATAGTTTTAACTTCCTTTCAAGGTCACCGCCTCTAAAGATCTATTTTTAGAACATTACGTAATATTTAACCATTTTCTGTTTAGTGTTATAGTAATTAGTTCAAACACGCTATTCCGTCTGGGGTATCACATGGGGTTCCAGAAGTACGTTATCTGTCGAAATTCCTCAGCGGAAGTACCACTTTACTGAATGGATTTTGCAATCATTTCAAAATAGTTCCAACAATTTTCAGTAAAATTGATATATCAACTACACATACAAGGATCTACAATTTTTATTTGAAATATTTCTCTGGGAAAATGCATTTTAGGCACCTTTGAGGCGGAGGTGGGGGGTTAGGTTGTCTCCTAAAAGTGCTATTTCTGTTTATTAATATACCAATTTACTCTAGATTTGAGAAATGCTATGCGCATGCGCAACAATGGTTTTGTACTTTATTACTCTAGATCGTGTCACATTTGAGAAATGCTATGCACATGCTTAAAACTTGTTTTGTACTTTATTACTCTAGATTGTGTTACATTTTGGGAAAAGTTATGCGCATGCGCAAAGTCGGTTCCCGAAGGTATAAATATAGATGCGTGAGGTATGGATCTCAGTCTTAGTGTGACTTCCTACACGTTAAACATCGTTCAAGATGGCAACATTTAGCTGTGAGAAATGTGGAAAAACATTCACTTTGAAGAAGAATCTCTATCGCCACCAAAGATACTGTAATGCAAACCAGATGTATGTCTGTAAGGGCTGTAAACGGACTTTTTTGAATAGATATAACGGCGAGCGACATGAAATAGTCTGTGCTGACCGACCTCCTGTAAAGAAAGCTCGATATGATAATTCAGGCGCTGAAAAGGCATGTGTGGAACCAACTAAAGCGGAATTGTTGAAACGGGCATCTGAAGAATATGAATCGGCATGTCGGGGGAGAATAAGGTCATATTTTCTGCAATCAGCGGAATTTGAAGATCTATCTACGTTTCTGCAGTCGATTAAAAGGCGTCTATACGAGCTCATTAAACAACAATTGGAAGAGAAACGTACGCTAAAAATTAATATAGTGGTGGAATGTCTGTTTGAGAACACACTCGGGGAACAAACTGATAGATCATTTAAAACTCGGAATAAGGCCATTTATATGGACACAGATATCGGTGAGTTTCTCGAACATATATTCAAGAAATTAGTGAACGAAATGGAAGAGGCACAGTTAGAGAAGAGTGGATGGAAGCTGGTTGGGATAGATGGAGCAAGGTTGCGGATAAATATGTACAAGCCGCTAGGAGGGTCGACATATATCAAACTTCCTAAATCTATCGCTGCTAAGAAGGCTTGTATAAATCCGGAGAATTACGACGAGGAGTGTTTTAAATATGCTGTATTAGCAAAATTTGTGGATAAAGACCCTCAACGTGTTAGTAAATATAAAACGCTGGTCCATCCTTATAATTTTGAGTGCGTTTCATTCCCCACGCCTCTTCACCAGATCAAAAAGTTCGAAAAAGTAAACAATATATCAATAAATGTATTCGGGTTGGATGGTGATAATAGTGTTTACCCGCTGAAGGTTGTTAAAGAAGAACTGCAAGACCATCGCGACCTTTTACTCATGCAAGATGGAGAAAAACAACATTATGTTTTTATTAAACATTTCAATAGGTTGGTTTCCGGGCAAAAAACAAACTATGCGCATGCAATACAGTTGTGTAAACGCTGTTTTACACACTTTGATGGGCGTTATGGAAAATCAGCAGAGGGTAAACTACAAGAACACAGGATATATTGTGGCGATAACATTCCAGCAGCTGTTAAACTCCCAACTGAAGAACCTTTTATAGAATTTAAAAACGTTGAACGTCAGCTAAAAGCAAATTTTGTGATTTACGCCGATTTCGAGTGCCTTTTAAAACCTATACATTCATGTGTGCCTTCCCCAGCCCGATCATCTACAACGAACTATCAGGAACATGAACCGTTTTCTTTCTGCGCCTATGTAAAACCCACCGATGAAATAGAACATCTTTGGACGCTTAAAGAACCATTTCTATATAGGGGAGAGAATGCAGCTGAAAAATTCTTACGTCATCTAAGCGATTTATCAACAGTCATTGGCAAGATGTTAAACAAAAATGTGGACATAGTGATTAGTGAGTTAGAAGAAAGAGAATGGAAGGCAGCTGATACCTGTTATCTCTGCAATCATACATTCAGCGAAGCCAACCATAAGGTGCGGGATCATTGTCATATTTCAGGCAAATATAGGGGCGCTGCATGTAATAATTGTAATTTGCGATGCCGGCAACCAACTTATGTTCCAGTATTCATTCACAATCTCAGCGGGTACGATTCGCATTTTATTATTAAAGAATTGGGGAAACTTCCAGGCAGAGTTAATGTAATACCTCATACTGAAGAGAAGTTTATTTCATTTGCAAAGTACATTAATGGTATTCAATTTCGCTTCTTGGATTCATTCAGATTCATGGCAGAGAGTCTGGCTCAACTAGTTAATTACTTACCAAAATCTTCTTTCATGGAAACTGCGAAATATTTCACTGAAACGCAGCTGCCCCTTGTATTAAGAAAAGGCGTTTTCCCGTACGACTATGTGAGTTCCTGGCAGAAATTGGATGAAGAAAATTTACCACCTAAGGTTGCATTCTACAACGCCTTGACGGACAGCCATATTGGCGAAGAGGATTATAACCATGCAGTGAAGGTGTGGAACGAGTTTCATTGTACAACGTTGGGAGAATATAGTGATATCTATTTAAAGACTGATGTTTTGTTGCTGGCTGATGTCTTTGAAAACTTTAGACGTGTGACAATGAGTACTCATAAAATCGATCCTGCGCATTATTTCACTGCTCCCGGTATGGCGTGGGATGCTATGTTGAGGTTAACAGGCATTAAATTGGAACTTCTGCTTGATTATGAAATGATTCTAATGGTCGAACGTGGCATAAGAGGAGGTATCTGCCAGGCTTCCCTACGGTATTGCAAAGCCAATAATAAATACATGCAAACCTATGATCCAACGCAAGAGTCAGTATTCATCATGTATTACGATGCAAACAATTTATATGGTGATGCACAGAGTAGGTTTTTACCTTATGGAGGCTTTGAATGGGTGGAACAGCCGGAAGAGATTCAAGTTCAAGACATCCCTGATGATTCCGACTTTGGATATATATTAGAAGTGGATCTGGAATATCCAGAACATCTTCATCCGCTTCACAACGACCTCCCGTTTCTTGCAGAAACAATGGCGCCTCCTAACAGTGAGGGAAATATTAAAAAATTGATTCCTCATCTTGGCAAGCGGGAGAGATACGTGGTTCACTACATTGCTCTTAAACAGGCCCTCGATTATGGGCTGCAGCTGGTGCGGGTTCGTAGAGCCCTTCGATTTAAGCAATCACCATGGCTTCTTCCTTACATCAAATTAAACACGGATATGAGGACTCGTGCAACCAACGATTTTGAGAAGAATCAGTACAAATTATATAATAATGCAAACTTTGGGAAGACTATGGAGAATGTGCGTAAAAGGATGAACTTTGAGCTTGTCACTAATGATAGCAGATTAATGAAATTAATTGCAAAGCCAACATTCCTCGATGCTAAAATATATGATGAGAATTTGGTTGGTGTTAGGATGGCCAAAACGAGGATATACTTTAACAAAGTTCCGTACGTGGGCTTTTCTATTTTGGAGATCTCGAAGGATATAATTTTCAAATTTCATTACTCCATTATGCTGCAAAAATATGGACCAGAACGGCTTCGTTTAATATATACGGATACGGACTCCCTATTGTACCGTATCAGCACAGATGACATTTTTAAGGATATGCTGGAAATGGAAGATCATTTTGACACGTCAGGATATCATCCAAGCCATCCGAATTTCTCAATTAAAAATAAAAAGGTATTGGGGAAATTTAAGGATGAAGTGGATGGGCGCATAATTACCGAAGTGGTTGCATTGCGTCCGAAGATGTATGCTATTGATGTGGATGGGGATATAAAGAAGCGTGCAAAAGGCGTGCAAAGATCTACGCTTAAGAAACTTGGATTTGCCGATTATAAATCCGTCCTATTCAACGATGTCTCGATGTTAAGCATAATGAAATCGATTCGGTCGGTAGGGCATAAAGTCTACTCCACCTTAATTAATAAACGAAGCCTTTCAGCCTCAGATAATAAACGGTTCATCCTGCCTGATGGAATAAACTCGTTGGCCTATGGACACCGGGACATTTTAGTGCAGGATATTGATGCAGATTAACGTTTGCGTAAACATATTAGACCAAAAAATTAATTTTATGTTTTTTATGATACATTATAAATATTTTGGTATTAATTGATCAAAACAGTGTATTATACCATAAAAAATTAAATAAATGAGTTTTATTAATTATTCAATGTATTATACCATAAACATGTCATTGTAACAAATTGATAATAAAAAATTTGTAAAACAATTATATAAATGAGTTTTTATTCTAACTCCTCAAAAAATATTTATTAGCTGGTATGCATTTTTTAATAGGTATAATGTTAACACCCAGTATCATAATGGTTTGGTGTGATTAAACAGTATATGCTGATAAGACCAAGGACATCTACAATTATGCAATATCTTCTAACCAACTGTTTTTATCTATATATGTCTCGAGTGAGTCATAACAGCGGTTGTGCGGTCTTCTGACCGACTGAAATTCAATTAAAAAAAAATAATGCTAAGTTATCGCATTAGATTGACCTCAAGGTCGAAGATAGGATGATAGCGAGCTGCTCTGCGATATATATGTAAAACCTTCTTATCAGCTTAAATGTTGCGTCATCTTAACTTCCTCTCTCTCTTCCGTTGAAATCTACGTGCTATAATTAATAGCTGTAAGCAGTAATAAAAAAACTTTTTTAAACACACTACTACAACTAAACAACTAACTTGGAACGCGCTCGTACAACGCACATAAATTTATAGACGAGATCTTTTTCTACATAGGACCGAGTGGCATCGGTGGTCTACTGGTTTAGATAACCGACTGTGAGTGCTGGGTTTGCTGGTTCGATTCAAGGTCATGTAGAAATCTTTTTTTTTTCTCTTGAATTTAGGTCTGGGGTGGGGTGGGAGGTTGGGGGCTATCTTTTGAATTTAGGTCTGGCCTGGGGGTGGGGGTGGGGCGCGATTTGGATAATATTTAATCTGATGACGTCATCTTTGAATTAAGCTCATTGATTTGGATGATGGCAGCGGCGTTCTTGCAACCCCCAAAAAAGCAACCCCCAAAAAAGGCTTGGCTCCGTAGCCCTTGCGCCAGAACCGGTCTTTTTACCCTACTGTGAAGAATAACAAGAATCGCTCTTCCGTTTCTCTTTATATATCTTTCGGAAGCTATGTACGCATCGAAAAACTTATATCTACATAAACATACGCACTCATACATACAAAACCATTACCAACATACACGCACTCTTTTTACAATTTAACACTAAATACTTAAAATACCCGCCACCAATAAACTTTTGTTTTATTTATTTATATTTGTTTTAATTTTTTGAAGCTGTTGCCCTCCTCCCCCAAAGGTTAGAACCGGTTCACGCGCAGAAGGACTCCATCGAACTCCTTTAGAACCCAGCCGCTTCCCTTTAATGCAGACTCCTCCATCTCCGCTACGATTTTCTTAAAATTTTCATTTAAATATTCTTCGATGGAAGAGTCTTTGCATATTACTTTATTTTTGGTCTTGAAGGCGCGATCACAGGTTTCACCTTTGACATTTTCAAAGGTCGCCTCCAAGACCAAATTGTATTTGAGGAGAGCGTCACTTTTTTCCAAGCATTCTGTAAGCAGTCGGTGCAAGATAGCTGTCTGAGCAGATAGAAATTCCATTGCATCAGCTGCTTCAGTGCATGGAAGAAAGAATGTTCTAAGAGTCCCTCCGAACGCCGATTCCACTTCATATAGATGTCCCTGAGCGGCATCTATGCGGACTCTTTTAGACATGGCAACTGGCGTGTTATCGCTACAACGACGCATGTGCGCATTTAACGTCTTTTTTGAGGGGAAACCCTCGCCGCAATTATTGCAGACCTGGCGCTGATTATGCGCAATGCACACGCGTTCATGTCGATCCTTGTTATATTCCCTTTTAAAATCTTTTTGGCAATATTTACACTGCATATTTCAAAAATAAAATAAAACTATTCACTTATAAATACTTGCATGCACAATAAATATATACAATGAGAGAAAAGTAAAAATATAAAATAATATAATAATAAATACTATATAATAAAAAGAAAAACTACTATATAATAAAAACTATAGATATACTATATACAAAAGAAATTAATATTTTATTTAAAAAAAAAAGTTATGAAATGAATAGAAAGCATAAAATTGAGAAAAAATAATAAAAATAAGAAATTATACTTAAAATAAAACAAGAAATTAAACGGATTAAAAAAAAAGAAAGTTAAAATTAAAAATTAGAAAAAAATAGATATTAATTCAAAATATGAATTAAATAAAATATAAATGGGGAAATAATATTATTAACAAAAAAAAAAAAAAAAAAAAAAAAAAAAAAAAACAAAAAAGGAAAAAAAAAATAATAATATAAACAACAAAATTGTTCAAAAGAAAATATAAAAGTAACAGATACAAAAAAAATTTAAATTAAGAAAAAATGAAAAATGTACATGACGCCGAAAATTAAGAAGAATAGTCGCAATATCAGTTTGTAATTTCGGACCAACAAAGAGGTGCTCATAAGAGCGTCACCCGCCGTTCTGGTTGAAGCGTCAAATACGACTCTGATTTTCTGGTCATTCATATCTTGCTTTGGCACAGCATGATGAGGTATCAAAAAAAAAATAGGTTCCCTGGCCGGGGACATGTGTCCTAATTCGAGGTATTCTTGCGTAAAGGTTTTGTACTGCCTGTATAATTGCGGGTCTCTAGAGGCCTTTCGTTCCACATTGTACAGTCGCTTAAGAGCGGTGGCCTTACTGTTGCTTCTGTGATGGAATTCGTCCCGAAATGGTAAAGATACGACGTAACGGCCAGTTTCCGTCCTAGGTATGGGTCTGTTGGAAATGCTCCTCGCATAGACAATCTTCAGAGGAAGCGGCAATTGGAAGATGAACTTCCTCTACCTTCCAGAACTTCTTTAGGATTGCAGTTGTTTCTTCTTCCACCGAAACAAAAAGTGAAGTACTATTATCAACGACACTGTCGCTGTGGAATTGCCCAATCAAAACAGATCCAAAAATAGTATCCATTATCTGGGGCTGGTTAGGTTGAATGGTAGTTAGAAGACCACATATAACCTGTGCAAACACATCGGCCCCTAATAGAATATCTATGGAGCCTGGCTGCCAGAAATAGGGATCAGCCAGAGATAAATGTAGGTACTGCTGACGTACCTTACTGGGGATGGGTACCTGTGGAAGAAGAGTTGTTATAGATGGAACAACAACTAGTTCCACTTGTATTGGTGAACTGCAAGTAAAAGGAATTATACAGCAGCTGACTTTGCCTTGGATTTCTTTTAATTTAGTTCGACCCATGCCAGAAATAGTTTTTAATTTTCAATGGCATTAATCCCAATTTATTGGTGCATTCGTTCGAGATAAAGGAACACTGACTGCCACAGTCTAATACCCATCGAACTGTTTGATATTCACCCTTAATATCTTTAATTCGTGCTAATGCTGTACCCAGTAGGACTTCATTATGCCGTGCTACCGTGGAAGCTAAGGAAGCACCCTCGGCAGTTGGAGTTTCTTGTTTTGTAGATGGTGAGCGATCTGATTCAGCATTAGCAGCCACAGACGCTTGATTAGGAAAATGTAAGGAAGTATGATCTCGGCGGCTACATACTTGACAGGCTACTTTAGATGGACAGTGTTTTGTTTTATACCCAGGATGTAAACAATTTTTACAACCAGGCCAACCACTTAACAATTTAAACCTTTCTGAAGGCTCCTTATCTTTGTAAATAGGACAATGCTTTAATATATGACATTGAGAGCATATAAAGCACGCCAAAGACTTAGACTGTTTGGAAGAAGAACCAGATTTTTCTGAAGATGTGTTGCCTTCATGTTTAAGATTGGAAGCAATAGCTGGGGTCCGCACAAAAAAATGTTGTGCGAGTTTTATTTTGCCTCTGCGTGCCCTTTGGTTGATATTTATTTGGAGAGTTCAGGAAACCGGAAGTTGGCTTTCCGGAGGTTTCCGGCTGAACAGGATGAGCCAAACCTAATGAATTGCATCGAGTCTGGACAAAGGAAAGAAGCGTGCTCGATGTCGGAAATTCCGTATTTTCTCCTGCTAAGTGAATTTCAAAAGCCTCTCGCGTTGCAGGATCCAAACAAGCTACTGCTAATTCAAATAAAAGGTACTCTCCCAGATTAGGAATGCTCAGTTTTTTAAGAGCGCTGATATTCTGACCAACAACCGAACTAAATTCCTGAAATGAGGAAACGGATGGTTTGCCCTGAATAGGTTTAAAGTTTTGTATTTGATTGAGATAATAAGCCGCTAATTTGCGTTGATTGTTATATCTGACGTTCAAGGCATTCCAAGCTTGATCATAACCATCTGCGCTTAAAAGTATGTTTGCCAGTGTGGATAGGGCGTGACCAATTAAGGAACCACGTAAATAATGGTATTTATCCATGGCGCTGAGAGTGGGTTCATCATGAACCAAGGAGGTAAAAGTGTCCCTAAAGGTGGGCCATTTTGTTAAGTCACCATCAAAATTAGGTAACTTTATTTCAGGCAACTTCCGCTGAGCTATTAAAGAAGAACTGAAAACGGAAGTGCTACTATTTGTTGATTTTGAAGCTGTAAGCTGTAAATGTACTTTACAGCATTCCTTGTAATATCGTACCACAGCCTGCCGTAGTGTAGCATCCTCAGGAGTTGGAAAATCCGCCTCTGAACCCCTAAGTAAATAACATTCCATTAAGTTATCCCAAGTAATATCAAATTTTTCATAAAGTTCTGAAACTACCCAGAAAAACAGCTTTAGCTTCAGGGTCAACAAGCAGATGCTTCCTCTACATACAATTTAATATCCTTTAATAAAGATGTTAACCGTTTGTGCCCCAAGGCGATCCTTTGGTCAAGGGATAGGTTAGGGGTACTCCCTACACAAGTAGTAGGTTTGGTGGTCGGCGGCGCCATCATAGAAAGAGAATAAATAAACGAAACAAATCAAATCACTCAAAAATAAAAATTAAGATTACCTAAAACTAGAAATAAAAAAAAAATTAAAAAATAAAGTATGAAAATTGAAATATATAAATATATAACAGATACTAAGAATATAGTTTATATAAATATCGTATTGCCCGGTACGGTGAGATATAATAATCACTTCTTTAGAGTAATATTACAATAGTTTTCAAGTCAAACTGTAGTAAAGTCAAATAACTATAAAAAAACTGAAATGTAGTAACAAACTATCATGGATGGCAAGGTAAAGTCAAATAATTATAACTGGAGCAGAAAGGTAGACGGGGCAGGTAGGTGAAACATACCCCAATATTGGAAGATTATGTCTTCATTATATTGAGAAGCTGTTCAGCAAACTTATTACCAACAGGAAGTAAGATCAGTTCTGCTACTTACGTCCCTGTAGGACCAATTGTTGTAAAGTACATGTCAGTATATCAATTGCAATCACTCTGTTACGCACGTGTGCCAACAATTTTAATGTCACCTACTTAGATCCGACACGAAGTCTTTTGTAAAAATCCGACAGTCGGAAAAGCGACTTTATTGAGTAGTTTCTACAGTTTTTCATGATTTCATTAAAATGGCAAGATTTTCTTTAAACTGCCCCTACTAACTAAACACTTACAATGTCAATCACTTTTACTTCAAACTTTCTTCTAAGAAAATTTATTTTTGTAGGGCTGCAAAGCTGCGCTTAAGATATTCTCTAAAACGCATTTCAATGCAACTATCTGCGCGGCAGACACCCAAGGCGAGATGGCGAGCAGCGGGTGAATAACAAAAATGAATAATAATGTAAAACAAATGACTTACCCTTTGGTGACGGTGAGTGATGAATCGAAGAATTGATGATGAGACGACTGGCGGACTGAGAATGGAAGGTGTGGCGTGTGTGTGTGTGTGTGCGTGGGTGTGTGTGTGTGTGTGTGTGTGTGTGTGCGTGGCGAAAGAAAGGAACTCAGGTGAGCGTAAAGGGATTGGAATGCTCCGTAGAAGCGGATGAAGCTGTTGCTGAAGCGGCGGTTGAGGCGAGTCCACTAAGGCGCAAACGATATATCCTCGTGAAGGTGATGGCGCGGAGAGATGATTTATTGCACTCACCGATGGTTAATATTAATTAACGAGGCGAGCAGGTGCGTGTAAGGCGCAAGAGCTATAAGGGCTAAAGAGCTATAAAACAGGCAAAAGAAGAAGAAGCGGTAAAACAGAATGTTGTATCGGCGAGATATTGAAGGCATGTAAGTTGGAAAAGACGGGCGCTGGTAGAGGCGGCCGGATGTAGCAGGGGAAAAGAACATGAGTTGGAGTGATGTAATAGGATGTAAGAACGGAAAATTGGCCCTCAAGTACTATCTAAAAACAGGAGAGAAGGAAAGGGAGTAGGAAGTAGAAATTAGTGTACGAAGACAGCGCACGCATGCATGGGCGAATGCGCGTGCGCGGGAGAGCTGGGAGCACTAACACACCGACCCAATATCCCGCCTGGCCTGAAGGCTCGGCTTCAGTGGTTACTGGGACGGGAGCGGACAGAGTTTGGCGAGCGGACGGCGGATGGTGCCGGAAGCGGTGTGGACGTCGGGGACACGGCTGATGGAGTCACGTCCAGGATGAATGGCGGTGATGCGGCCTAAAGGCGTGGCGGAACTTTGTCCTGATGGACGATGACGACGGTGCCCGGCGCGACCTCCATAGCGAGAAGAAGCCACTTGGTGCGTTGTTGGAGGCTGTAGAGATACGCTTGACGTCAGCGCTTCCAAACGTTCTGTGGGACGCGCTGGGTAAGTTGCCATCAGGAACGGCGATTGATATTGAGGGCGGTAACATCGCGCTCAGGAGGCGTGGTGAGAGGGCGGTGAGGGGCCGGAAAATGGCCGGCGTAAGGGGTTCCGGATGGTTCGGATCGCAAGAGAGGGCGCGCGAGGGGCCGCTTCGACGTCGGTGGTCATGGTGAGCAGCTCCTCATAAGTGCGGCGCTGATCACCCAGGATGCGGGGAGTGAGGTGGTGCTTGGCGGATTTAATGGCCGCTTCCCAGAGGCCTCCAAAATGAAGACTAGCCGGGGGGATAAACCTCCAATCAGACGGCTTGTTGGTGACGTTCATCATCCAATAGGCGACCGACTTTACGGAGTTTGTTGTGGGCTCCGACGAAGTTGGTGCCGTTGTCGGAAAAGATAGTGGTTGGGAGCCCACGGCGAGCGGTGAATCGGCGGATGGCGGAGAGGAAAGCGGATTTAGACAACTCCAATGCAATCACGAAATGTACGGCTTTGGTGGTAAAACAGCTAAAAGCCACCAAATAACCCTTAGTGACCACCGCGCCACTAAGGCGGTTGCTAGAAATGGCGAATGGGCCGGCGACATCAACGCCGGTCACGGTGAAGGCGGTGGCGACTGTGATACGTTGTGGTGGGAGGTTGCCCATTGGCTGGACGACGGGGCGCGGTTTAGCGGTAAAGCATCGGTTACATTTGCCGATGCGGTGTCGCACCACCTTGCGCCCATCTAGGATCCAATAGTAGCGTGAGTGGCGAGAGCTCCGGCATGTAGAAGGCGAATATGGGCGTCGTCGATGATATGTTCTGTAAGTGGATGCTTCTTGGGAAGCAAGGCGGTGTGGCGGAAACCATATGGCAGGGAGGCAGAAAACAGCCGCCCGCCGACGCTGAGTATCTGCTAATCATCGACGAATAGGTGTAGCTGGCGCACCAGAAGGTGCCGGGAGCACGGGTGGCAGGCTTCCTGGATCTCTTTGCCCAGATGCTTGGATTGGGCCCTGGGTATTAAGGCGAGAATGGCGACTTGGATCTCGGAGGCGGTGAGGAATCCGGTGCGGTGGGCGGAGGGTTTGCGGCAGTTGAAGAAGAAGCGCAGGCAGTAGGCAGTTACGCACTGAAGAGCCATTAGCGAAGAGAAGCGTTCACAGACGATGTCATCCTCGTGACGGCACAAGCACAATCGAAGCGGGGGGTTTGGCCTCTTGCTCGATGGAAGCCTCGATGGTGGTGTGGAAGTACACGACTGCGGAGTAACCCGATTCGGAGGCGTCGCAGAATCCGACAAGATTAGAAATTAGTGTATGAAGAAAGCGCACGCACGCAGGGGCGGATGAGCGCGCGCGTGATCAGGAGAGCTGGGCGCACTAACACACCGACCCAACAGCAACTAAATGCTTTTTCCGATACATGAGCTCCCTAAATGTATTAGGGACATTAAATACATTGCTATGATATCAAATTTGAAGAAAATTCATATTAAAAATTATAAATGTGGTTTTACAGATCAGGTTTACGAATTTCCGAATTGTCTCGAAAATAACTCTAATGATTTTCTTTAGATTCTTGGAATTCTTCGGTTAGTTAGGTTAGTTAAGTTAGTTAGGTTAGCTAGGTTAGGTTGAAGAAAAAAAAAAAATCTGGTGTGAAACACTCACACAACTTTTTCTTACTTCAGTCTACATAATTGTCACTGACACATTTCAAACTTCTAACTGATCTTCAGTTTACACCAATGTGAGAATTTAAACATAATAAAATTACTTTATTAAACCATCACCTCCTCCCGCCCCCCAAAACTTCTTTAAATGAACTTTCTCGGCAAAAAGGTTCAATCTAAATTGATAGATCTCTACATTCATAGTTAGAATCTAGTTAGTATTCAAAATTGATAGATCTCTATATTCATAGTTAGTATCTAGTTAGTATTCATAGTTAGTATTCCAAATTGATAGATCTCTACATTCATAGTTAGTATCTAGTTAGTATTCATAGTTAGTATTCCAAATTGATAGATCTCTATATTCATAGTTAGTATCTAGTTAGTATTCATAGTTAGTATTCCAAATTGATAGATCTCTACATTCATAGTTAGTATCTAGTTAGTATTCATAGTTAGTATTCCACATTGATAGATCTCTATATTCATAGTTAGTATCTAGTTAGTATTCATAGTTAGTATTCCAAATTGATAGATCTCTATATTCATAGTTAGAATCTAGTTAGCATTCATAGTATTCCAAATTGATAGATCTCTATATTCATAGTTAGTATCTAGTTAGTTAGTATTCCAAATTGAATAAAATCCGTCGGTGTATTTATGGAAAAATCACAGAAAATGGAAAAAAACTTCAGTGAAAACACACTTCCGGTTTATAGTTTTCTTCAAATTCTGGATTTCGACAACATATTTATTTCTAATTAATATTGTATAAATGATAATAGAATTATGTAATGAACAAAAATAGCACTTTAGAGGAAACATCACTCCACCATCTCCCTAAAGCCCTCTTAAATGAATTTCCCAGAGAAATGTTTCAGATAAAAGTTGTAACTCTGTATATGTGAAGTTTAAGCCCAGTGGGGCTTTGGATAGTGAGGGTGTTTGGTCCATACACCACTAATAACATTATTCGAAGATACAAATAATTCCAAAAAACAGTAAAATCCATTCAGCTAAGTGTTACTGCCAGTTGACTGATTTTGTTCAAAACCTTATTGTCGGGCCCCATGCTAGCGCTTAAACTAAATATCATTCAGCGAATTTTCCAGTTTTAAGTTATGCTGACCACACACAAAATACAGACCGATTTCTAAAAATCACTTTTCCGGACTCAGGGGACCTCCAAACTGTATTTCCGGTGAAAACTCATTATGAAAAATTTGACACGTTCGCAATACTTAATTCCCCTTGCCAGCATTAAGAGAAAGTAATATATCTAATTTGCTAACGTGTCGGCCACTTATTTCCTCGTCATCTTCAGGGCTAGAGAAGTACAAAAAGTAGGTTTTTATTTACATATCTGCGAAAGTACATAGAGTGAAATGAATTGTTAATATTATTGTGTTACTAATATTGTGGTTATTATCTAATAGTATATTAAATTAATTATATTGCACTTGGCAATCAACTTTTATTAAATTTTTGCACATTTTAATATATACTTACATGTAAATTTGTTTTGTACTTTGTAATTTGTTGATATACTTTCTTGTAAATTTTATTGGATGTAAAGTTGTCTTATTCGCCTGTCCATAAAACATTGCTCCGAAGTCCAATATCGCTCTTATCGTGGCTTTATAAAACATAAACGCCAACTCTGTGTTTGCTCCCCACCTATGATGCGTTATAGCCTTTAACATATTATAATAATTGTCTACTTTCGTAGCTGTCTCCTTCATATGAGCTTTCCAGTTTAAGGGCTTATCTAATGTAATACCCAGAAATTTAACCTTCCTTAAACGTGGGAAATTGAAGCCACCTAGTTCAACTATCCCAGGGAGAGGAATTCTTCTTTTTCTCGAAAAAGGGCTCAAAATCGATTTACTTTCTAATAATGTCATACCATTTTCTATTAACCACATCTTAGTTTTGTTACTGCTTGCGATAAAACTGTTTTACATTCTCGATAGACCTTCCTATCACATAAATACATACGGCGAATTGAATAATTTTTACTACTATTAGTAAATGTCCAGATCTGCTACAATGTATACAAAACCGGACTTAGAATATCCCCCTGAAGTAAACTAGGTTCATTTGCTGTGGTCCTCTAATCTTATCATTAATTCAAAAAAAATATTCCTGTTGGTGAGCACGGTAATGACATTATTTATGAATTTAGCGAGGATTTCAAGATGACTTAATTTGTTGGCCAGAATGGGGATTAGGACGGAGTCGTAGGCTACCTTAATAACTAGGAGTAGTGCTAGCACACTTTTATTTGTAGTGAAAGCCACTTGAATATCTACAATCAGTTGCATCTGACAGTCGCTTATAGATTTTCCTTTTCTAAAACCATATTGGGATTTAGGAAACTTGTCGTGATACTCTAGCCATCATTCCAATCTAGTTTTTAGGAGCTTTTGTAAGTTTTATTACGCATGAAGCCAGATCTACTAGATGGTATGACGAATCAATTCCTCTTGGTTTGTTTGGTTTTAAAATGGGACATATTAAATAACATTTCCATACATCGGGAAGATTTCCATCTTTCTACATTTGATTAAATAATTCTAATAAACTCGGTTTCATATTCGGAGGTAGATTAAAGAGCATAGAGATCTGAATTTGATCGATGCCGGGGGCGCTATTTGAGTTCCGTTTTATTATTGAATTGAGTTCATTCATATATAAAATATGATTATTAAAGTACAAAATAAATTATGTTAAACATTCTTACAAATAAATTTAAGATTTATTTATAAGAATGTATCTCTTACTAATAATAGAAATAGGAAGTACTGCGATCGTGCCAGATTTTCGAAATTGAGTTTTCACGAACCCCGTCGCGTTTTCACGTTTTCCGGAACCCCGTGATTCCAAAAAAAGTGGTTTTTAGAAAATGGTGTGTGTGTGTGTGTGTGGGTGTATGTGAAGAGAATATCTCAAAAACGAAAAGTTGCAGGAAGCTCAAACTTGGTATTCCGTTTAGGATATAAATGTTATATATCGTGTCGCATCAGACACGACAGGCGAAATCCATCAACCGGAAGTGCACTTTATGAATAGGTATTTCAGTTTTTTGAGATTACTCCATAAAAGTGCCTACGGTTTTAAATACTAATAAGAGTTGTAAGTGCGAAGAAAATTTACGTAATATAACGTATAGTATCATTAACTATGGGACTGGCCGCTAGGTGCATCACTATCAACTTAATAAAGTTCAGTTTGAGTTTTGCTAAACCAAAGTGTGTGTTTTCTAATCCTTCAAATTAAAATATTTGATATTCCAGATCACAGCAGAAACCAGATTTTTCTTATTGCAATTAATACAATTTGACTCTTTTTTAAATTCCAATGTTTACAAAGGTTTTGTTGGCCTGCACATAAATTAAGGTGGTAATAAACTCCCACAAATATGTGGCTTGTGTGGGAACACCTCAGAAAATTTAAACCCAATTGACGGTGCCCCCACAGCTTCCATATAGTCAGTTTTATCAGCAAAAATTTTCCAAACAAAAGTATTACGTTTTTATCTGTTGTAGTTAACAAACCAAGTTTAAAGAACATGTTTTAACCATTTTCGAGGAAATTATAAAAAAACTCATAAATCAATTCTGTAAAGTCCACTTCCGGTAAACCGATTTTCTTCAATTTTGGAATCCGGGCAATGCTTCTTATATATCCTAATATTATATCGATGGTAAAAACATAAATTATACTGAATCGGTGTAGTAGTTTATTGGCTGTCTTCCAATGAATGTTGTGATTTTTTTTCGGGTTTGTTTGGAAAGTGAACCTTTTTTTACAGCCTTATTTTCTTTTAATTAATATTATATATTATACATTTAGTTCCCCTGACGTTTCGGCATTTTGGATGCCATTTCAAAGGATAAAAATGTTATATATCTGAAAACAATTTTTTTACAAAATACAATAGAATTTTGCAATTATAAAGAGATATATATGTTATAATATTTATTCTTTTTATAACTCCTATGTAACTTGTTTTATATTATGTATATTTTAGAACATATTGTTACTTTCTCTTACTCCTAGTAAGAGGAAGTATTGTAATCGTGTCAAATTTTCGATATCGAGTTTTCACCGGAAATATCCGTTTTGAGGTCCCCTGAGTCCAAAAAAGTGGTTTTTAGCAAATGGTCTGTGTGTGTGTGTGTGTGTGTCCGTGTGTGTGTGTGTGTGTGTATGTATGTATGTGAACAGCATACCTCAAAAACGAAAAATCGTAGAAAGTTGAAATTTGATATTCCGTTTAGGGGTCACCATGGGATCTGACTGTACGTTATCTGTCAAAATTCCTCAACCGGAAGTACCACTTTACTAGTTGGATTTTTTACTTTTTTGCGATTTTCTCAAAAATGGCTCCGACGATTTTCTTTAAACGTCAAACATCAACCACACATACAATGAGCTACAACTTTTATTTGAAACATTTCTCCGAGAAAATGCATTGAAGGGCACTTTTGAGAGGGGGTGGGGTTAGGTTTCCATCTAAAGTGCTATTTCAGTTTATTAGACAATTCTGTCATCTAACTAATGTTAATTAGAATTAAATATGTTGTTGAAATTCCTAGTTTGAAAAAAATCGGATAACCGGAAGTGCGTTTACTTTACCACTTTACTAAATGATTTATTCATTCTTTCGCAATTTTCTCAAAAATGGCTCCGACGATTTTTTTGGAACTTCCTATAAAACTAAACATGCAAAGATCTACAACTTTTATCTAAAACATTTATCTGGAAAAATTCTTTTAAGGGCATTTTTAGGGGAGGGGTGGGGTTAGATTTTCATCAAAGTGGTATCCTAGTTGATTATACAATTCTATCATCCAACCATAATTAGTTAGAAATAAATAGATGGCTGAAATTTCGAGTTTCAAGAAAATTAGTAAACCGGAAGTGCGCTTTTACTGAACAGTTTTTTTCAGTTTTCGACGAATTTCATGAATTTGGTACACAAACTATAAAATTTGTCAATTATCATTTAGAGAACTGGAGTAAGAGAAAGTTGTGTGAGTGTTTCACACCAGATTTTTTTGAATTTAGTTGGTGTTTGCAGTTGTTCATGTGTTAGGTTTAAGAGGTGCAGGTTAGTCTATGATAGTATAACATATGTGGTTTTAAAATATTTAACAGGTTGGAAAACATCTTTACTTGTGTGCACTCCTTACGGTAGTTAACTATTTTGTTGAGATTCATGTAAATAAATATTGCTTCTAATATTTTTCGTTTGTTTAAATTTTTTTCTCGGTCTATTATTGTTGCATTGTTAAATCTGAATTCATGGTTGGTGATTTTATGATGTTTTAGCGTTATGTTTCAGTGTTATTTTTGTATTTGATTGATTTCCTGTGTTGTTCAATTCTAGGTTTTAAGAAGTTTTTTGTATGTCCTAATCACAAACACCGAGAACCCATAATAAATAGTAAAGAAATCGTAAAATCCATTCCTTGCGAATGTGAGCTTCAATATTTAGGACATACAAAAAACTAAAACCAGTTACATAGGAGTTATAAAAAGAATAAATATTATAACATATATATATATAGAGAGAGAACATATTAATCCAAAGTTAAAGTTTTAATTTAAATGCAACACCCATAAACTTAACTCTAATACAGTACTCTACTTGTAAAATAAAGCCATTTCAAGCCAGTTGTCTACCATCTTGCTGATAGCTAGATACAACTCACAGCACAGTAAGTAACACAACTTGGTTAAATTTAACATACGTATAATAATAATAAAAATACTTCTACACAGGCCTTGAAAAGATACCCAAAATGCATAAGAATAAAACTAAAATTGATCTAACAATAAACCATTAGAAAATCTGAAGAACCAGATACACTTTCTGAGAACGTGGTACAGTTTCACAGCAATACATTTATTGTATATAATAAAAACTTTATCTATAAATATTGATGCAGATTAATAATAATCGTACAGAAAATTTTAACAAGTAACATACCGTTATTTAACTCTACATATTATGCATAAAAAAACGAGGAAAATATTCTCCAATTAAAAATATATTGTATAACACTCAACATACAAAAATAACAATATAAGGTTGGTATTAACAATTTGTGGACAATTAACATATATATCTTTATAATTGTAAAATTCTATTGTACTTTGTAAAAAATTTGTTTCAGATATATAACATTGTTATCCTTTGAAAATGGCATGCAAAATGCCGAAACGTCAGGGGAACTAAATGTATAACATATAATATAAATTAAAAGAAAATAAGGCTGTAAAAAAAGGTTCATTTTCCAAACAAACCCGAAAAAAAATCACAACTGAATCGGTACTTTGGAGGAAAGCTTAACGTTACTGCCCCCCTAGAACTAAAAACGGAAAAAACATTTTTCCAAGAGAAATGTTCCAAATAAAAGTATTCCGAGCTTATAGACAATCGTTTGAGCCATTTTCGAGAAAATTGCCAGAAACTGAAAAACATTCAGTACAGGAGCACTTCCAATTGATGGATGTAGATGTAGTTGCACTTTCGATTAATGGATGTTAGGGGTACTTAAACGGAATAGCACTTTGAGCTTCCTCAGATTTATGGTTTTTGAGATATTAATAGTTCATACAAAGATACAGACCATCAGCTACAAACTCAGTCTCGAAAATTTGATACGAACGCAGTACTTTCACCAGCAGTAATTAATTACATGTATATGTATAAGGAAAGAACATTGCAATATATTTACATAAATTACAATTAGCTAATTACAATACAACGTTAAAATCAATGTCAAATAGTGATGTATTTATAATATCACAATATCATTTACAATTCATTCCACTCTATATACTTGCTTCCGCACATATGTAAATACATGGTATTTCTCTAGCCATGAATATGGAAAAGGAATAAATCGGCGAAGCGCTGCAAACTAGATATATTTTTCCTTCAAGCTGCCCTAACTGAACAATTCCAAGAATCAAAATTTGCCAAGAACCATCAAATAATTAGCTTTTAATAATTAGTAGGAATGCTAATTGCATTTCTATTTGTAATATTCTTCCCTTAAAAATTTATTACAGTGGTCACATTATTCCAACAAATAAGAAATAATTACAGTGTTGTATTGAAATGTGAAAATGATTAGGGCGAGATGATATTGCTCTGTTGGCGACTGCAAGTTGTTGTTCAGGTACGTTGGAAACTTTCTTATGAGAGAACGGAAGTAATTCTGGCACTCCCGCCCACTGCCAAATTATAACGCCCTCCATATCCTGGCACTCTCTCTATAGCTATTCATTTTTTGTTGTAATCGCGCCTTCCTTTACAGACGTTCTCCCAATAGCTAGCACCCTTGAACCTTCCTACTTCAAATCTCAAGCAGATTTAATTAAACAACCCAACTAAAATGGAGTTCATAATAACATCTTTAATATCTTATACAGTAACAATTTCTTTAACCTCCTTTATTTATCTAATGTCTGATCGGATGTAGCCTGACAGCATTGCTTGTTTATTTATACTGCAGGACTGGTTATTACTTGACTGTAATTTAAAAGAGGTATCGGTCCCCTCACTGACAGCATTGCAATAGAAAACCATCAGTTGTAACATCTGAAAACATTGTAGCAGCTCCAAAAATGATAGAAGCTGATTCTATTTGTACAAATGAATTGACTGAGGAATCATTAAGTATGGGAACCGTCATAAAGTGAAGTAATGGGAACCGTAAGTATGTAAAGTGAAGTAATGCATATTTTTTCAGGCGTACTTAACGTCCAACTTGCGATTAAGTGCCATGGGTGGAGACGGATAGCAAACATAATTTCCTATATTTTATGCGAATTATACTCAATTAAAGTACTATGCCAAGACCGGATCGAACCCAGTGATACAAAATGTGCCTCAGCTTTGCGGTCCGTGTTTCTACCACTCAGCTACAGTGGCGCCTCGGAACCGTAATGTTCATACCTTTAGGATGAAGGAGGTTGTTCGTCGTTGGATTCCGCATTTACTAACGACTATCAAGTCCAAATGAGTGCAAATTAATAAAGAAACCTCAAAATTTGTAATGATGTCGGAAAACATTGACTTCTAAAATCGTACCTGGAGACGAACCGTACAAACATTTTACACGCTTTAAAATCACGGAAGTAAAGTGTGGTTTCACGAAGATGACCAAAAACTTCAACCACATACAAAAAACAGTTGCATTATTGAAAAAGTAATGTACGCAATTTTCTTCAGTAATTCTGGATTGACGATCAAGTGGGAGATAAAAGACTGTTATAGCAACTGTAACCAACTATACCTGCCACGATGTTTTATTCGGTACTTGATAATTTGAAC
>JAAEAF010003423.1:0-20001 GCA_011037195.1 Triatoma infestans | reverse complement strand
AAGCAAAAACTAATTATGTGAGAATAATATAAATTGGCATATTAATGTATTAAACAACATCTTAAGGCATAAAAATGTTAAAACAGTTGCAAACTAATGGTAAAATAAAACAAATTGACATATTAATGTATTTATTATCCATCTTAAGACATAAAATTGATGTATCCAAAAAAATCTTTGCCACAAATAATATTAGAACGTTGTATTTATTATTCATCTTAAGTAAATGTTAAACTAATGGCGAATATGTGACAAAAACATAACATCTTAATATTAGAACGTTATATGGGTAAGGGGTGAAAAAAAAAATAATACAAAATGGCATATTAATGTATTTATTATCCATCTTAAGACATAAAATTGATGTATCCAAAAAAAATCTTAGCCACAAATAATATTAGAACGACATATTAATGTATTTATTATTCATCTTAAGACATAAAAATGTTAAAACAGTTGCAAACTAATGGCGAATATGTGGCAATAAACCAAGTAAAAATTGACATATCTAAAACACAATATTCATTATATATAGCAAACTAATTGAGGTATAAGTAAAACAAATGGTTTATTTAAAACATCCTAAGACATAAAAATAAAAAAAGAATGTAATTATATGACAATAAGGTAAAACAAGTAAAAATTGACATATCTAAAACACAATATTCATTATATATAGCAAACTAATTGAGGTATAAGTAAAACAAATGGTTTATTTAAAACATCCTAAGACATAAAAATAAAAAAAGAATGTAATTATATGACAATAAGGTAAAACAAGTAAAAATTGACATATCTGACCAAAGCGGTCACTTAGTTCAAAATGTCATATACACACCTCGGGAGGAAATAAAACAAGGTAGTTTAACATATCTTTTTTATTATTTAACAACATTTTAGACAATATTAAAACATTATATTAGACAAAAAAAAGGTGATTAGGGACACAAATAAATTGATTAACAACATTTAATGTCTGATACAGCTATGTTGATGCAAAACGTCTAACAAATATATTGGCTGTGAGAATAAAGTAACAATAATACAAGCACATATCTAAAACGCAACATTATATAGCAAACTAATAAGTTAAACTAGAATAAGGAGACAAGTTAATTAACATATCCGCAATCCCTCCCAACAAAATATTAATGTAAAACATTGAGGGTGGGCCACATAATGTAAAACAAGGTATAACAATTTAATAAAAGCGATTAACATTTACTTAAGTGCAAATTTAAATCATTACATATGGTAAATTGAGGTATAAGTAAAACAAAATGGTTTACAAGGTATTATTTAACAACAATTTAATAAAAGCGATTAACATTTACTTAAGTGCAAATTTAAATCATTACATATGGTAAATTGAGGTATAAGTAAAACAAAATGGTTTACAAGGTATTATTTAACAACAATTTAATAAAGCGATTAACATTTACTTAAGTGCAAATAAAATCATTACATATGTCAAACTAATTGAGATAATACAAATGGTATATTTAAAAAAACACAAAATAGCAATTGAGGCATAAACTAATGCCAAATATGTGAGGTGAAAAATTAAACATCTTAAGACATTGGTGAAAATGTAAACTATTGGTTGGGCAGCATATATTAACATCATTTTCAATAAAAATGGCACCTTGCAACCTCTATGTGTGTTTAAATGTTATATATATTAGAAGTAAAACATAAAAAAGAATGTAATTATGTGAGAATATTAATTGGTGGTGGGGGACGGCGTATATTAACATCATGTTTAAAAAAAAATGACACCATATACAAACACCTCTATTGATACAATTATAGAACATGTGTGTTTTAAATGTTATATATATTAGAAGTAAAACATCCTAAGACATTGATGATTACAGTAAGAACACAAAGTAAACATTGGACAACAATTAATCCATTTAACATCATTTTCAATAAAAATAGCAATCTATGCGTTAATTGGTTTATTTAAAACATCTTAAGACATGGGTCCAACATATCTTTTAAGTTGGTGTTAGATCCTAAATAATAGCGAATTTAAAGAATATGTAAGAAAAGTGGCTTAACAGAAACACAGCATTTTCATAGGTTCAAATACAAAATGACATAACAGGGGCGAAAAAATAATACGTCTTAAACATAAAAAAGAATGTAAGAACAGTGGGGGGGAAAATAGAAAAACACAGTATTTTCTTAGGCATAAATAAAATTAAATCATTATATATAGCAAACTAATTGAGGTATAAATAATACAAATGGCATATTTAAAAAACACAACATCATAGACATATTAAAATAATCATTATATACAGAACTAATTGAGGTAATAACGCTAATGGTAATTATATGAGAATAGGGTGAAATTAAAAACATGAAAATTGATATTTCTAAAAACACAACATTAAAGAAATCATTATATATAGCAAACTAATGGTAATTGAGAATAGGGTAAACCAACTATCTAACACCATTTTAGACACAAATATATTAAAATCATGCCAATCTAGGTAAAGAACTAATTTTGTGAGAATAAGTAAAGTATTATTCTGCACACAAATATTTAACACTAGTTTAAACATACAAAATAATAAGATTGAATAAACTGCTTGGTAAAAACAAGATAATTATACATGCCTTTTAAGTTGGTGTTACATTTTAAACTAAAACGTTATAAATAATAGCAAACTAATTGAGGTGAAAAATAATACAAAATGGTATAAGATCTTAGGCACAAATAATATTACAACGTTATATGGCAAACTATGTGAGTGAAGATTAATTGGTGGTGGGGGGACAGCATATGTTAATAAAATGACACCTTATACAAACACCTCTATTGATGCAATTATAGAACATGTGTGTTTAAACGTTATATATTAGGCACAAATAATATTAAAGAAATCATTATATTCGGCAATTGAGGCATTAAAAGCTAATGGTAATTAATGGGGTCAAAATAAAACAAATTGGACATGCTTTAGCATTATTAAACAACATCTTAGACAATTAATGGGGTCAAAATAAAACAAATTGGACATGCTTTAGCATTATTAAACAACATCTTAGACAATTAATGGGGTCAAAATAAAACAAATTAGCATCTCTAAAAAACACAACATCTTAGACACAAAATAATATAAAAAAACGTTATAGGGCAAACCAATGGGCAATAAGGTACAAATGAAACAAGTATATTAGACATCTCTCTAAAAAAAAAACAACATCTTAGACATAAAATAATATTAAATGGGGGTAAATTATGTGGGAATATTAATTGACAGTGGAGGATGATATATTAATCCATTTAACCTCTAAGGTGGAAAGATTGAGCTCTTCACCACATCGCCATAATGCACACCGTTGGGAGGTTTGAAATGAAAATACTTCTCAATTAAAACCAATATTTGTTTAAACTGCAATAGAAACTTGCAACTAAATCTACATTAATATATAAAGTGTAAAACATACCCCCACTTCCTGGCAATGTAGTAAGGTGGCTAACTCAGGACTAAACTTGTACGTTTGACTATGTTCTTCTAGCGGCTTAGCTAGGTTGAAGAGTTAATGAACATTACCCCCACTAATATGTTTAAATGAGGTCATCAATTAACAAACGCCCATAAAACAGAATCACCCCACTAATGAGATCACAATTGAAGTACAAAGCTAAATAATAAACTGTCTCGGGGTCTGATAAAAAGAATGACTCATTATAATGTGATAACAGAATTATAATAAATTTTGCAATAAAAGAATGACTCATTATAATAATTTATTTGGTATTATTTAACACCATTTAGACAAAATATATTAAAAATTATACTAGCAATAAGAATGAGTAAACTGTCACATAAAGGAGAAAAATAGACAAGTTATTTGACACCATTTTAGACACGCAAAATGTTGATACAATTATGACAGGGTGAATCGTGGCCTGTAAACGTCATTATGTTAAATTATTGATGTAATATTAAACATTGCATAAACTAATAAAAGTAAGGTAAAAAATCAACAAAGGAAGTGACTTTGCACATATAGATGCAATATAAGTTCACATAGTCGATGTAATTATTTTTGACAAACAACATTAAAATGTTTCATATTTGCCATGCATACATACACAAAAACATAACTTTTACACAAATACTAATACTTAAACATAACTTTACATAAATACAGAACTTAAACTGAACTTTTACATACAAACACACACACAAATACATAAAACAGAACTTTACACACACAAAATACATAAAACAGAACTTAAACTGAACTTTTACATACAAACACACACACAAATACATAAAACAGAACTTTACACACACAAAATACATAAAACAGAACAATACAGAAACAGAAAAATACAGCAAAAGTATTAAAACATAAAAAACAAAAAACCCATATTAGTTTTAAAAAAACTAATATTAAACAAAAAACAGAACAATACAGAAAAAGTATTAAAACATAAAAAAACAAAAAAACCAACAGTTTTAAAACAAACTTAATATTAAACAAAAAAGTAAAAAATACAAAAACATGCAAGTATTAAACAAAAAAAGACAGTGCAACAATTTCCAACTTGAGAAGCAAGGGGATTGTCTTCTTCTAGATCTACAATTCGTTTATAAATAGTTGATTGGGATTGTTTTCTAGCAGCTTCCTTAATATATTATTAGACATTATGTTTTTATAAATTTCTTCATTAAAAAAATCCATCATCCTATGCCCATGTAAAAACAAATCCATCATCCTATGCACCTGCCTGATTGTACCGCATCCAGCGACCGCAAAGCGGATTCGGGATGAACTTAGCCTACTTGTGCAGCGTTTTATCGGGGCCTATTGGAACTTTGCCGAGCGCCCTAGCTTACACACGTTCGTCAGAACATCCGCATCTGGATAGCGAACTAGTCGGTTCCTCTGAGCTCCGAAGAGAATCAGAGGCTCTCCTGCTAGCCACTTACACATAGACATGGTGCGAGGACTTGATTGGATTTGAGAAGAATAGCTAACTAGTCGGTTCCTCTGAGCTCCGAAGAGAATCAGAGGGTCTCCTTCTAGACATAGGACTTAATTGGATTTGAAAAAATAGAAATTAAACTTACCCTGAGTGTTGTGAAGACGAACAAAGCTGGAATTGTAATGTACATTACTCCACTATTAAATGAGGTCCCCCACCAAATAGTGTTAGAAATACAAAGCTAAGTAATAAACGATGAACATGGTGTGTATATATATATATATAAAAATAAGATTATAAATTTTATTGAAATAATTTTAACACAATAAGATAAAATATAAAATAATAATTGGATTTGAAAAAATAGAAATTAAACTTACCCTGAGTGTTGTGAAGACGAATAAAGCTGGAATTGTAATGTATATTACTCCACTATTAAATGAGGTCCCCACCACTTGTTAGAAATACAAAGCTAAGTAATAAACGATGAACATCCGGTGTGTGTGTATATATAAAAATAAGATTATAAATTTTATTGAAATAATTTTAACACGTAATAAGATAAAATATAAAATAATTATTGGATTTGAAAAAATAGAAATTAAACTTACCCTGAGTGTTGTGTAGACGAACAAAGCTGGAATTGTAATGGATATTACTCCACTATTAAATGAGGTCCCCACCACTTGTTAGAAATACAAAGCTGATGAACATCCGGTGTGTGTGTGTGTGTGTGTGTGTTTGTATGTGTATAAAAAAAAGATTAAAAATTGTATTGACACATAATAAGATAAAAGGCGGCGAAGCTGAGTACATCCTGTGTGTAGATAAAATATAAGTAATAAAGTCGGTGATTCATACACTATTGCGATAAGGTATGTTTCTATATACCGCCTTTGTCGGCTGAATTAATCATAATAATTTTATATTTAAAAAAATAAGATTATGAATTTATTTGACATAATTTTAACACCATTAGTAGTACGCACATTTCTTTAATAATAATAATTTTTTATTTTAAAAATTTATTGAAATAATTTAACACCCAGAATTACTGCTTCTAACTTAACCTTTTATTTCGTACATAGTAATATCGTTAAACGTCTCTTTCTTATGTAAAAGCTGCATCTCACATATTTTTCCATATATGTGCGCAAAATTCCATCTTCTCTATTTTAGCAAACGAGTGCCCCATTGTAACTTGTTACACCAGTAAATGGTTTCTCTGTGGGTGAGGAAATTATATCCAACTCATTTTTTTCTCAATGTTGCCGTTGAAAATAACCTCTTGATTAATGTTTATGCTTAATACTTGCATTTTGTGTTTATGCATGTATATTACCTAACTTATAAACACCTAACATAAAGTCCCGTTTAAGTATTAGCATTACACAACTTAAAACAACTGCACAACTTAAACCAACTAACAAAAAAACAATATCACATTTGTTTAAATAATTAATACTTATTGTATGTATGTGTGTCTGTATGTGTGTATGTATATTTCCTAACTTAAAACAACTTACATAAAGTTCCGTTTAGTATTGTATTGTAAAAAACATTCCTCATTTGGTTAAATAATTAATATTTATTGTATGTGTGTGTATGTATATATTACCTAACTTAAAAAAAAAACACCTAATATTGTCCCCGCAAACCTTCACTTTGACACAAACGAAAATAAAAATATACGCGTCACCCTCATGTTGTTCCATCATCAATGCCTAATAATACTATTAAAAGTGTTCTTATATATTATATGGATAAGGGGCTGTTCTTGCACAGGTTTCAATATGCGTTATAACCTATCATTATTATCTGAGTATCCATTTTCATTTATAAAGGCGATGTAGAAAGAAGAAAAAGAAATATGTAACAAAATCTGACATCATCTTTCCTAATCAATGCAATTTTATTTTAATTATTTTATTTTGCTATTAGGTTCAGCAAGATATTCAGGTCAATCACTAGAATTTCCGACCCCCGCCAGTTTCTCCTATTTGCACTATTATAGTTGCAATACATTAATGCATCATTTCTAGCATATATCTTGATCACCAATAACCAAAAGGTTTGGTTTAGATGGGTTGGGGACAAAATATAATAGGCTGAGTTAGACAAATTGTCATTTTTACCTGCAAATTAGATTATGTTATATGAACCACGATAAGTGGGCGTGGCTTAAGTACTCGTCGAAATTGATGATTAGTCGGTGAGCATCTTGATCATAATTGGGTAAAGATTTTATTTACATAAATTGGCAAAATATAATCGGCTTAGGATGTAGGCAAAATGTCCTTGGGGTTTGGATTAAATAGGTTATGCAAAATATAAGAGGTTAGGTTGGGCTAGGTTAGAGTAAGAGGGGTTGGGTTAGGTTCAGGTTCGGCCAAAATGTCGTCTGTTCCCGCATATATCTTGATCGCCATTAGCCTTTTGCGGCCGCAAAAGTCATAATAAATATGTAATGCGCGGGAACAGACGACATTTTGGCCGAACCTGAACCTAACCCAACCCCACTTACTCTAACCTAGCCCAACCTAACCTCTTATACTTTGCATAACCTACATCCTAAGCAGATTATATTTTGCCAATTTATGTAAATAAAATCTTTACCCAATTATGATCAAGATGCTCACCGACTAATCATCAGTTTCGACGAGTACTTAAGCCACGCCCACTTATCGTGGTTCATATAAAATAATCTAATTTGCAGGTAAAAATGACAATTTGTCTAACTCAGCCTATTATATTTTGTCCCCAACCCATCTAAACCAAACCTTTTGGTTATTGGTGATCAAGATATATGCTAGAAATGATGCATTAATGTATTGCAACTATAATAGTGCAAATAGGAGAAACTGGCGGGGGTCGGAAATTCTAGTGATTGACCTGAATATCTTGCTGAACCTAATAGCAAAATAAAAGAATTAAAATAAAATTGCATTGATTAGGAAAGATGATGTCAGATTTTGTTACATATTTCTTTTTCTTCTTTCTACATCGCCTTTATAAATGAAAATGGAATACTCAGATAATAATGATAGGTTATAACGCATATTGAACCCCGTGCAAGAACAGCCCCTTATCCATATAATATATAAGAACACTTTTAATAGTATTATTAGGCATTGATGATGGAACAGATGAGGGTGACGCGTATATTTTTATTTTCGTTTGTGTCAAAGTGAAGGTTTGCGGGGACAATATTAGGTGTTTTTTTTTTAAGTTAGGTAATATATACATACACACACATACAATAAATATTAATTATTTAACCAAATGAGGAATGTTTTTTACAATACAATACTAAACGGAACTTTATGTTAGTTGTTTTAAGTTAGGAAATATACATACACACATACAGACACACATACATACAATAAGTATTAATTATTTAAACAAATGTGATATTGTTTTTTTGTTAGTTGGTTTAAGTTGTGCAGTTGTTTTAAGTTGTGCAATGCTAATACTTAAACGGCACTTTATGTTAGGTGTTTATAAGTTAGGTGGCATAAACGCAAAATATAAGCATAAACATTAATCAAGACATCATTGAGAACAAAATGAGTTGGATATAATTTCCTCACCCACAGAGAAACCATTTACTGGTGTAACAAGTTACAATCGGGCACTCGTTTGCTAAAATAGAGAAGATGGAATTTTGCGCACATATGTGGAAAAATATGTGAGATGCGGCTTTTACATAAGAAAGAGACGTTTAACGATATTACTATGTACGAAATAAAAGGTTAAGTTAGAAGCAGTAATTCTGGGTGTTAAAATTATTTCAATAAATTTTTAAAATAAAAAATTATTATTATTAAAGAAATGTGCGTACTACTAATGGTGTTAAAATTATGTCAAATAAATTCATAATCTTATTTTTTTAAATATAAAATTATTATGATTAATCAGCCGACAAAGGCGGTATATAGAAACATACCTTATCGCAACAGTGTATGAATCACCGACTTTATTACTTATATTTTATCTAGACACAGGATGTACTCAGCTTCGCCGCCTTTTATCTTATTATTATGTGTTAATACAATTTTTAATCTTTTTTTTATACACATACAAACACACACACACACACACACACACACACACACACACACCGGATGTTCATCAGCTTTGTATTTCTAACAAGTGGTGGGGACCTCATTTAATAGTGGAGTAATATCCATTACAATTCCAGCTTTGTTCGTCTACACAACACTCAGGGTAAGTTTAATTTCTATTTTTTCAAATCCAATAATTATTTTATATTTTATCTTATTACGTGTCAATAAAATTTATAATCTTATTTTTATATATACACACACACACCGGATGTTCATCGTTTATTACTTAGCTTTGTATTTCTAACAAGTGGTGGGGACCTCATTTAATAGTGGAGTAATATACATTACAATTCCAGCTTTATTCGTCTTCACAACACTCAGGGTAAGTTTAATTTCTATTTTTTCAAATCCAATTATTATTTTATATTTTATCTTATTACGTGTCAATAAAATTTATAATCTTTTTTTTATATATATATATATATACACCAGATGTTTATTACTCAGCTTTGTATTTCTAACACTATTTGGTGGGGGACCTCATTTAATAGTGGAGTAATGTACATTACATCTTCAGCTTTATTCGTCTTCACAACACTCAGGGTAAGTTTAATTTCTATTTTTTCAAATCCAATTAAGTCCTATCTCTAGAAGGAGACCCTCTGATTCTCTTCGGAGCTCAGAGGAACCGACTAGTTAGCTATTCTTCTCAAATCCAATTAAGTCCTCGCACCATGTCTATGTGTAAGTGGCTAGCAGGAGAGCCTCTGATTCTCTTCGGAGCTCAGAGGAACCGACTAGTTCGCTATCCAGATGCGGATGTTCTGACGAACGTGTGTAAGCTAGGGCGCTCGGCAAAGTTCCAATAGGCCCCGATAAAACGCTGCACAAGTAGGCTAAGTTCATCCCGAATCCGCTTTGCGGTCGCTGGATGCGGTACAATCAGGCAGGTGCATAGGATGATGGATTTTTTTTGTTTTTACATGGGCATAGGATGATGGATTTTTTTTAATGAAGAAATTTATAAAAACATAATGTCTAATAATATATTAAGGAAGCTGCTAGAAAACAATCCCAATCAACTATTTATAAACGAATTGTAGATCTAGAAGAAGACAATCCCCTTGCTTCTCAAGTTGGAAATTGTTGCACTGTCTTTTTTTGTTTAATACTTGCATGTTTTTGTATTTTTTACTTTTTTGTTTAATATTAAGTTTGTTTTAAAACTGTTGGTTTTTTGTTTTTTTATGTTTTAATACTTTTTCTGTATTGTTCTGTTTTTTGTTTAATATTAGTTTTTTTAAAACTAATATGGGTTTTTTGTTTTTTATGTTTTAATACTTTTGCTGTATTTTTCTGTTTCTGTATTGTTCTGTTTTATGTATTTTGTGTGTGTAAAGTTCTGTTTTATGTATTTGTGTGTGTGTTTGTATGTAAAAGTTCAGTTTAAGTTCTGTTTTATGTATTTTGTGTGTAAAGTTCTGTATTATGTATTTGTGTGTGTGTTTATATGTAAAAGTTCAGTTTAAGTTCTGTTTTATGTATTTATGTAAAGTTATGTTTAAGTATTAGTATTTGTGTAAAAGTTATGTTTTTGTGTATGTATGCATGGCAAATATAAAACATTTTAAAAAAGATGTTGTTTGTCAAAAATAATTACATCGACTATGTGAACTTATATTGCATCTATATGTGCAAAGTCACTTCCTTTGTTGATTTTTTACCTTACTTTTATTAGTTTAATATTACATCAATAATTTAACATAATGACGTTTACAGGCCACGATTCACCCTGTCATAATTGTATCAACATTTTGCGTGTCTAAAATGGTGTCAAATAACTTGTCTATTTTTCTCCTTTATGTGACAGTTTACTCATTCTTATTGCTAGTATAATTTTTAATATATTTTGTCTAAATGGTGTTAAATAATACCAAATAAATTATTATAATGAGTCATTCTTTTATTGCAAAATTTATTATAATTCTGTTATCACATTATAATGAGTCATTCTTTTTATCAGACCCCGAGACAGTTTATTATTTAGCTTTGTACTTCAATTGTGATCTCATTAGTGGGGTGATTCTGTTTTATGGGCGTTTGTTAATTGATGACCTCATTTAAACATATTAGTGGGGGTAATGTTCATTAACTCTTCAACCTAGCTAAGCCGCTAGAAGAATGCAAGACATGGTCAAACACACAAGTTTAGTCCTGAGTTAGCCACCTTACTACATTGCCAGGGAGTGGGGGTATGTTTTACACTTTATATATTAATGCAGATTTAGTTGCAAGTTTCTATTGCAGTTTAAACAAATATTGGTTTTAATTGAGAAGTATTTTCATTTCAAACCTCCCAACGGTGTGCATTATGGCGATGTGGTGAAGAGCTCAATCTTTCCACCTTAGAGGTTAAATGGATTAATATATCATCCTCCACTGTCAATTAATATTCCCACATAATTTACCCCCCATTTAATATTATTTTATGTCTAAGATGTTGTTTTTTTTTTAGAGAGATGTCTAATATACTTGTTTCATTTGTACCTTATTGCCCATTGGTTTGCCCTATAACGTTTTTTTATATTATTTTGTGTCTAAGATGTTGTGTTTTTTAGAGATGCTAATTTGTTTTATTTTGACCCCATTAATTGTCTAAGATGTTGTTTAATAATGCTAAAGCATGTCCAATTTGTTTTATTTTGACCCCATTAATTGTCTAAGATGTTGTTTAATAATGCTAAAGCATGTCCAATTTGTTTGATTTTCACCTACATAATTACCATTAGCTTTTAATGTCTCAATTGCCGTATATAATGATTTCTTTAATATTATTTGTGCCTAATATATAACGTTTAAACACACATGTTCTATAATTGCATCAATAGAGGTGTTTGTATAAGGTGTCATTTTATTAACATATGCTGTCCCCCCACCACCAATTAATCTTCACTCACATAGTTTGCCATATAACGTTGTAATATTATTTGTGCCTAAGATCTTATACCATTTTGTATTATTTTTCACCTCAATTAGTTTGCTATTATTTATAACGTTTTAGTTTAAAATGTAACACCAACTTAAAAGGCATGTATAATTATCTTGTTTTTACCAAGCAGTTTATTCAATCTTATTATTTTGTATGTTTAAACTAGTGTTAAATATTTGTGTGCAGAATAATACTTTACTTATTCTCACAAAATTAGTTCTTTACCTAGATTGGCATGATTTTAATATTTTTGTGTCTAAAATGGTGTTAGATAGTTGGTTTACCCTATTCTCAATTACCATTAGTTTGCTATATATAATGATTTCTTTAATGTTGTGTTTTTAGAAATATCAATTTTCATGTTTTTAATTTCACCCTATTCTCATATAATTACCATTAGCGATATTACCTCAATTAGTTCTGTATATAATGATTATTTTAATATGTCTATGATGTTGTGTTTTTTAAATATGCCATTTGTATTATTTATACCTCAATTAGTTTGCTATATATAATGATTTAATTTTATTTATGCCTAAGAAAATACTGTGTTTTTCTATTTTCCCCCCACTGTTCTTACATTCTTTTTTATGTTTAAGACGTATTATTTTTTCGCCCCTGTTATGTCATTTTGTATTTGAACCTATGAAAATGCTGTGTTTCTGTTAAGCCACATATTCACTAAATTCGCTATTATTTAGGCTCTAACACCAACTTAAAAGATATGTTGGACCCATGTCTTAAGATGTTTTAAATAAACCAATTAACGCATAGATTGCTATTTTTATTGAAAATGATGTTAAATGGATTAATTGTTGTCCAATGTTTACTTTGTGTTCTTACTGTAATCATCAATGTCTTAGGATGTTTTACTTCTAATATATATAACATTTAAAACACACATGTTCTATAATTGTATCAATAGAGGTGTTTGTATATGGTGTCATTTTTTTTTAAACATGATGTTAATATACGCCGTCCCCCACCACCAATTAATATTCTCACATAATTACATTCTTTTTTATGTTTTACTTCTAATATATATAACATTTAAACACACATAGAGGTTGCAAGGTGCCATTTTTATTGAAAATGATGTTAATATATGCCGCCCAACTAATAGTTTACATTTTCACCAATGTCTTAAGATGTTTAATTTTTCACCTCACATATTTGGCATTAGTTTATGCCTCAATTGCTATTTTGTGTTTTTTAAATATACCATTTGTATTATCTCAATTAGTTTGACATATGTAATGATTTTATTTGCACTTAAGTAAATGTTAATCGCTTTATTAAATTGTTAAATAATACCTTGTAAACCATTTTGTTTTACTTGTACTTCAATTTACCATATGTAACGATTTAAATTTGCACTTAAGTAAATGTTAATCGCTTTTATTAAATTGTTGTTAAATAATACCTTGTAAACCATTTTTGTTTTACTTATGCCTCAATTTACCATATGTAATGATTTAAATTTGCACTTAAGTAAATGTTAATCGCTTTTATTAAATTGTTATACCTTGTTTTACATTATGTGGCTCACCCTCAATGTTTTACATTAATATTTTGTTGGGAGGGATTGCGGATATGTTAATTAACTTGTCTCCTTATTCTAGTTTAACTTATTAGTTTGCTATATAATGTTGTGTTTTTAGATATGTGCTTGTATTATTGTTACTTTATTCTCACAGCCAATATATTTGTTAGACGTTTTGCATCAACATAGCTGTATCAGACATTAAATGTTGTTAATCAATTTATTTGTGTCCCTAATCACCTTTTTTATGTCTAATATAATGTTTTAATATTGTCTAAAATGTTGTTAAATAATAAAAAAGATATGTTAAACTACCTTGTTTTATTTCCTCCCGAGGTGTGTATATGACATTTTGAACTAAGTGACCGCTTTGGTCAGATATGTCAATTTTTACTTGTTTTACCTTATTGTCATATAATTACATTCTTTTTTTATTTTTATGTCTTAGGATGTTTTAAATAAACCATTTGTTTTACTTATACCTCAATTAGTTTGCTATATATAATGAATATTGTGTTTTAGATATGTCAATTTTTACTTGGTTTATTGCCACATATTCGCCATTAGTTTGCAACTGTTTTAACATTTTTATGTCTTAAGATGAATAATAAATACATTAATATGTCGTTCTAATATTATTTGTGGCTAAGATTTTTTTTGGATACATCAATTTTATGTCTTAAGATGGATAATAAATACATTAATATGCCATTTTGTATTATTTTTTTTTTCACCCCTTACCCATATAACGTTCTAATATTAAGATGTTATGTTTTTGTCACATATTCGCCATTAGTTTAACATTTACTTAAGATGAATAATAAATACAACGTTCTAATATTATTTGTGGCTAAGATTTTTTTGGATACATCAATTTTATGTCTTAAGATGGATAATAAATACATTAATATGTCAATTTGTTTTATTTTACCATTAGTTTGCAACTGTTTTAACATTTTTATGCCTTAAGATGTTGTTTAATACATTAATATGCCAATTTATATTATTTTCGTCTTATTCTCACATAATTAGTTTTTGCTTGTTGTTTTGTAACTTATTTATGTCTTAAGATGTTGTCTAATAATAATAAATATGCCATTTTGTATTATTTTTTTTTTCACCCCTTACCCATATAACGTTCTAATATTATTTGTGTCTAAGATGTTATTCACTAAATGCCATGTAATTACATCAATGGAGGTGTTTATTCAATCACCATGAGCTATACACTAACTTAAAAGGTATGTAAAATTTACCTCAGCCTATGTATGTTTAAAATGTTAGGTTAAGTAATTGCATCAAAAAAAGGTTTGTTAGACTTACATACCTGCGGCGTTTATGATATATCAATTAGGTTGTTTTTTTTACCTTATTCCAACACAAAGATGTGACTCACACTCAATTATGCTATTAATATTTTGGTGGAAGGGATTGCAGATACGTTAATTAACTTGTCTCCTTATTCTAGTTTTTAACTTAATTAGTTTGCTATATAATGTTTTTTTAATGTTCACCATTAGTTGCTTGTTGTTTTGTAACTTATTTATTTTTTGTTCTCCCGCCCTCATTGGTAATAATGTTTATTGTGTAGATATATCAATTACATAATCACCATTTCAATTGTCTATCAATTATTAAAAGATATGTTAAAAATGCCCTATAATTGTTGTTAACTAATGTGAAATAATAAAAAAGATATGTTCCCAAGGGTCACATACTTATATATGATAATTTACTACTATGTACTAAGTGGCCGCTTGGTCTAGTGGTTTGCATTACCGACTTCTAACCCAACAATTAAGGTTCGATTCCAGGTTAAACAACTTTTTTATTTCATTTTATTTAATTATTTATATTTATAATTTAATTATTTATAATTTAATTTATATTTAATATATAATTTATTTGTAATTTAATCGTCTTCGAATTGAATGATGGGATGACGTCATCGATTAGGCTCATTGATTTGGATGAGGGAGCGCCCTCGGCCTCGACCAAGAAAAGGATCATAGCCCCTGGCCCAGAACATCTTTTCTACCCTACGATGGGTAAAAATAAATGGACAAAAATCTAGGAAAATTATTGGGTTATTCAAACTAAATTGAGTTCAAACTTTGAATGAAGCAAATGGAACATTTTTTGTTTTGTTTTTTGTTGAACAATAAAGAACCTCGTTTGGAGGCAGACTATGTATCGGAATCAAAACGAATACCTGAATTACCTCTAATTAATCGCATAAAAATTGATGCATATGTATTGTTAAAAACTGCTGTATCATGTACAATTACAAAAAAAAAAAAAATTATCTTTTCATAGAGCTATAGAAATTAGTGCGTAACATTTAAACCCATGCATTTCAGAAGTTCTGGAAGGTTGAACATTTAATAAAATTAAACAGTTGCAAAATGTAATCAACAATGCAGTTGACAGAATTTGCAACAGTTTACAACAGAAATAATTGCATGCTATTTTATAAATATCGATTACATTTAAATTAATTAAAATCTCTAAGAGATCAGTTTGTTTGTGGTCTAAATAATTCGAGGATTCAATTATTCATTTTTTTTTTAATTTTTTATTTACAAACCAAAATATAGGCCAGCTAGAGCTTTAATGAAAGGACCAGCTCAGTGGTAGTTCGCTGGACTAGCAACGACGAGGACCCTCGGGTCGAGCATAGCAGTGCTGCCCTTGGATTTTTTTCTTCTCAGGAGCCTCTACAGCTCGCAGGCCGGTGATGGACACTGTTTTCTGCAACAAAAGACCACTGTCCGGAAGCCGACAGTGCACTGAAAAGGCTTCGGGCGCCAATATTGCATGTCGAAATATTTGAAAATGGTTTCCAGATTGGCGAGTTAAACTTTTCCACTTTGTAGGCGACCTTGATTTTGATTAAGAAGATATGGAACTATGTTGGGTAAGTATTTAGATTAATATATTGGAAATCAAGGGAGTAAATGGTTTCTAATGCTTCTAACATGGCATTCTGTTCCATTTTTAGAAAGACTCAGCCATTACAATGTTGTCTTCGACCCGTTGTTTATCGATGATGCGTTGAGGGCAACTTCATGAAGAAATCTTCATGATCGTTCAAATTTTTTTAATTTTTTTTGTTTATCAAAAATGTTTTTGATGAGAATGTCATAAATAAGATTTTATCTCTATTGTTTAAGTAAGCTGATATTTTAGTGATAATTTACAAATTAATGAAATGTTATTTTGCAAATACTTATCCTTTAATCGCTCGTATTCGTTAATCTAGGCTAGAATATAGTGTAAAATAATGCGATATTTCCACCTTTTAGTAGGCAATTTAAATTCAAGTTAAATCTACTCCTGTTTGTACATACATTGCTGTTTTACATACTGCCCAAGTATGTTAATATTAACCAAGAATTTTAGAACAAAACATTTTCAACCATTTGCGTAAACATAATTTCTCTAATTTTATGGCACACACTTGTTTTCATTGTTGGCTAGTGTTAAAATGCCTTTAACATTCTTGCAAACGCTTCACATTCCTTAGCTGAAATATTAGAATATTACATTGCACATCTTAATTTTGGAAATAGTTTTTATTATATTTTACCTCATTTCAAATAAATTATTGAGCACGTTTAAGATTTTTCAAAATTCTGAATTCATTTCAAAGCTGTTCGTGGATTTATATATTTTTTTTTTTTGCAGCACCTTTATGTCAAATGTGTTTTTAAAATTTGGAAAAGTATATGAACAATAAGTGTATTAAATAATCTCAAGATGATTATATATTTTTTATACTGTTTAGATAAAGCGAGAGGATCCGTCCTACCGGCTACCGGAAGCTCTAGTGAAAATTTTTCTTTCGGTCGTCACGATTTTCTCAAAAATTTCTTTAGCTTCTTAAATATGAGGATTCTCTCCCAAAATTTGGACCCTGTGATTGCCACCCTATCCCTTCAATCCTATCTTAAAATCTTTAACCCTAGTTCCGCAAATGGAGAATAAAGGTCAAAGAGTGCAAATCCAGATACGTAGCGTTCACTCTGAATCGCAATATACTCTGTCCAATGTATCCGATCCACGTTCCTACTCCTTCGGCAGATGTAGTGCGATATCTCGGTCTGTATTTTGATAAACGCCTTAGCTGGAACGCGCATACTGGACTTAAGCGACAAGAACATAACTTCCGATACCGAATGAACAAAACACTACTCGACAGACGATCAAAACTTAACTCTTTCGAACAAAAAAATAGTTTTTACAGCCCTGTTTGCTCCTATCTGGACGTACGAATCAGCAAACCGCTTCCATTGAATCCAATCCCTCCTATCAAAAATCTTTCGCACAATTGTCGATGCTTCTTTTTATTTCAGCAACCACACTATCCATACTGACCTAAAAATTCCGTTTGTAATAAGTCCAGATATATTAAATTTCCTTCCAAACTTTCCCATCACTATAACGCCCTGATGCGCTACTTGTCTCATACACTTCCTACTAATCCTTGCCGAAGACTAAAGCGCCAATGGTCTCGCTATCACTTGATCCCTTGATATTTACTCATATTAATATTTTATTCATGTACTGGACACTTTTACATCATTAATATTTTATTCTTATAAAAGATATGAAAATAAGATTGAAGGGTGGCAATTATAGGGTCTGTATTTTGGGAGAGACTGGCGAAGGAGGACATATTTAAAATAACTTTACTCGAAGAAATTTACATTTTACTCATATAATATATAGCCAACTTTGTTTTTTCACGTGAAAACGCAAATTCGAATGTCCCTAAATCAGTTCAAAAAATTATTACAATATAATTTTTTTTAAATTAGTATTATTTCAGAAAATTATCAGTCAGTTAGAGAAAAATTGAAAAAAATAAATGATGTTAAAGATTTCTAGAATCTAATAAAGCAATTTAAATCAAAAATTTTAATAAATAGTGTAACATAAGCGGTGAACAATTCAAAAACTATTTTAATCTATTGCTGAACCCCCAGTTATATGCCCCATTAGTGCATTATGACGAGCCCGGTGGTCAGACATCGAACTGGATAAAAGTATAACTTTAGGGGAGCTCTAATTCAGGCTAAGTAGAGCCAATAATAATAAAGCCCCTGAACTTGATTCTGTGCCTTACGAATTTTTTAAAAATTCGCCGAATTGTGTTTTGGGTCAATTATTAAGTATTTTTAACTATTTTTTCGATATCAGTATGGTACCTAAGAGTTTCTCAGAGTCTGTTTTATACCCCCTCTATAAGAAAGGAGATGCTCAATCGGTGGAAAATTTTAGAGGGATAACCTTTATTAATATGGTATCTAAATTATTCACGGGAATTTTATTGAACCGCCTATGGAATTGGGTAAATTTAAACAACATTCTTAATGAGTGTCAGGCTGGATTCCGCCCCGATTATTCGACAGCTGACCATATCTTTACATTATTTAGTATTGTTAAAGTTATCCTGTCGAAAAAGCGTCAAAAATTGTATGCTTTTTTTATAGACTTCAATGCAGCATTCGATTGCATTGATAGGAAGGCATTCCTCTTCAAATTATTTAACCTGGGCTTATCTCGCAAATTCATTACAGTACTTAAAAGTTTATATACTAATACAAGAGTTACCGTGTTCCATAAAGAAGGATTGACAGATTTCTTTGATACTTCTGTTGGTTTAAGTCAGGGGTGTTTGTTAAGTCCTCTTTTATTCGTATTATTTCTAAACGACTTACATGATATTATTAGAGAAGGGATGGAGATAAGGGGTGTCAATATAAGATGTCTCTTGTATGCGGATGACGGGGTCATTTTGGCACCCTCCCAGTAAAACTGCAGAGGATGATTAATAATTTGGAAAACTATTGCTAGGCTTGGAATTTGAGCATAAATCTTGCTAAATCGAAAATTATAGTTTTTCGAAATGGAGGTAGACCGTCTAGAGGCCAGGAGGTGAACATGTTGAAGTGGTGAAGGAGTACAAATATTTGGGGGTAGTTGTTACCCCCGGACTATCTCTCGGCCGCCACTTCTTGGAGAGGGTGAGTCAGGCGAAGTTTGGTTTGAATGCAGCTTGGCACGGTTTTATGATGAAAAAGGATGTTCCTTATTCAACCAAATTGGAGGTGTATAAATCGGTGTCTCGGGCGATAATAAGTTATGGTAGCCAAGCTTGGGGTTTCGAGCCGTACGACCAGCTTGAGAAATTAAAACGGCTGTTTATCAAACAAGTATTTTTATTGCCGAAATATACCCCCAACTATATTCTGGCATACGAAACGGGTATTAATTCAATCTATTCCCATACGCTAAAAGTCCACTTTGCTTATGTAACAAAGATTTTGGAATTGCCTGCTTGTCGTTAGCCTCACATTTTGGCCAGAGAAGTTATTTCTAAAAAAGTTTATTGGTACAGAAGGTGGCTGGAGCTGGGGCTAAGTTATGGCATCCAAATAGA
>JAAEAF010003422.1:0-10478 GCA_011037195.1 Triatoma infestans | reverse complement strand
AGAGAGCGATTCCTGAAGCAAGTGTTCTAGCTTTGAAAGCAGAATGCAGACTGTCCGAAAGAATGCCTTGCTCTACCGGGGGATTTTCTTTTACAAAAGAGTTGGCCTAACGGATTCTTGTGCCTTCGTTTCTTTAATTGCAATGACCTTATATTTCAGTACCTGACTCTAAATACACTTTTTTGAAGGTAAATTCACTATTTATTTTCCAAAACTGCTTCACTTAAATATTGTCAAAATTCACTCAACTATTTTTCAAAACTATTATTTTTCCATTGCGTTCTTCCACTACATATATGATTTCTTTCTTTTCTTCTAATGTAAAATATGTAGGCCTTCCCCTAAAGGAGATTGCGGTCCTTTGCCGGTGACCAGCCGTACCTAGGACTAAGAGTTGCCTGATTTCTCCACTTGTTCACACACTTCTTATTCCAATAATCTCTATCTTTCGCTTTCCTCATCCAGTTGACTCCCTCTTCTTTTTATAGTTCATCTGACCATCTTTTATGCTGCCTATCATTTTTTCTTTTTTCCTCCTAAAGGTATCAATTCCGTGACCATCCTTGTCCTATGAGCATCCATGAGTAGCCAGATATCCAGCCCACTCCCACTTTAACTTCTTACAGTACTGAGCGGCATCTCCACTGAAGTTATTTCTCTTATAATTTGGCTTCTAATTCTATCTCTTCTCTTTATATTTAGCATGCTCCTTTCAACACTTCTCTTTTTTACAGCTTTAGTGGTTGACCAAGTTTGACATCCATACGTCAACATGGGCACGTATTGCAGTTGAATGTAAACCGCTTCCATTTAACGTTTATTTAGCTTTCATTATATTTTAAAGCGACCAATATTTCCTCCAAATGAGAGCTATGCGCCTCTGAATCTCTTTCATGAGCCTGTTTTGGAAAGATACTGTCTGCCCTAGAAGATATATAACATCTTCCACCTGATGGTGTATTCTTATCTGGCTAACCATACTATTTGTGTTTTTAAACACAAATTTGGGTTTTTAAGTAGTTCAAACTAAGTCCAACATCACGACTCACTCTTTCCAGAACTTCAAACATTTTGATCAAGTGATCTTCGGATGTGGCTATTAGAAACACATAGTCTGCAAACTTTAGGTTGTTTAGATAATTTTCATTTATATTTACATCAATGTCGTCCCATTCTAATCCTCTAAAAATATTTTCCAGCCCTGTTATAAAAAAAAGAGTAGGGGAAAGTGGGTCTCCCTGCCTTACGCCTCGCTTTATTGGGAAAGAATAACTTGTGACATCGCCTTCAATAGAAACTGTATTTACTTTGAACAGTTCCTTTATTATATTAATATATTTCTTTTCCACACCTATAGAAGCTAACGCAGAAAAGATACTATTATGCTTTTATAATGGGGTTGTTGAGGAGAGAAATTAGGTTTGACTAAATGAACGAAATATGCTGACACTAATATAATGTAGCTAAGTTTACACTAACTGCACTGGACTTTATAATGAAAATGATAGAATGAAAGGTGAGAGTATAGATATGACACGATGCGATGTAAGGTTGTATCTGATAGAACCTTTAGATAGATTCCCACTGGCTTATATACACAGGTTCTCCCGCTCTAGCCTGCCTAAGTCAGAGAGTGTCTCTGTTAACCAGAGAGGGGCTCTTCTCTCTGCTGTATCTTTGCGGTACTATTACACTTTAAACAATCAAAAGCGTTAGAGAAATCAACAAACCCTAAATAAAGCTTAAGATTGTAATCTTTGGCTTGCTGAATTAGTTTATTTACAGTTTGTAAATGGTCTATCGTAGAGAAACCTTTCCTGAAATCTGCTTGATCAACGGTTAAATTTTCATGTATTTTGCAGAATTAAATATCTGATTCCCCAAAATTAAATATCCATCATTTTCCAAAAATTTTTATGTAAAAATTATAGGACGTATTTCTAAAGTGTCATTTCATCATATTGTACAGTATTACAAACAATATAATGTTGAGGAGAATTAGTTGGATTGCAAAAATACCGAGTTCCAGATAAATGGGTTGGAATGTTTTGTGTTTTTTCTTTTTTACGGATTATGGTAAACACAAAATGGGTTTTTTAAACTTGTTTTTCTAATTATACTCTATATAAATCTATCACTTTTAATTAAAATATTGTAACGCAGCCACTGGTGCAATCTAGGAGAGAAAGCAGGTACCTCAAGTTCTCCTAGTGGCCGCTAGGAAGCGCTGGCGGGACTCTATAGCTTCTTCTAGTATGTTATAAAAGTGAACAACAGCTAGAATCTAGAGAGTCTTGTTACAAACGGAGTGTGCGTTAGAGAGAAAAAAGTGTATAAAAAGTGAAATAAGTGAACTTTTGTTGATTTAAACTGTGAATTAATTATTATTAAGTGTTTTATTTGTAATTTATTGTGTTAAACAATAAATTGGTGTTTTTTATTTATTTTAAGTTTAGAGTGTTTTACCTAAACGAATCCACTTAACAACTAGTTGCAGTAGCTAGTTCAGTGGGAAAAAACGTTACAATATGGTTCCGAGATAATTGATTGGAATAGAAAGCTAGGACATCATGCTTTCATCAAAAGTGTCTTTCTTTATTATTATAGTGTCCGACACCTTGTGCCTGTACAAATATTGAAGGCAACGAATATCTGGTTGTTTGTTTAAATTTCAAAAATTTTTAACGGTGGGAGAGGGACTAGTGCCAATCTACCAACCGAGGCATGTAGAGAAGGAATGATTCTCATTGCGAGAGAGCGCCAATAATATTGAACAAACACAATTGAAATTAACGTCACAGATTACTCAGAACCACCCTAAATACAACTTTCTTTTTTTTTTTCAAAAAAAAAAATATTACAAATAAAATAGTTTATTATCTGTGAGTTAACATTTCAAGTTTAAAAAAGAAGTTGTTGTAATCGTTTTCCAGAAAATTCCCCAAAAAAACTCAAAAACCTATTCTGTAAATTCGTACTTTCGGGAAACCAATTTTCATTTTGAAATTTGGAATTCTAGCAATGCTCCAAATATATATTATATAATGGAGTTGATGATGAGAGAAATTGGGATTGATTAATTAGACGAGATATGAAGGCACTGTTATAATATGGCTACAAGTCTACACAAACTGCATTGGACTTGTAATGATTTTATAGAATAAAGGGTTAGAGTAGAGTTATGACACGATGTGATGTATATGGTTGAATCTGATAGATACATATCTAGATCTCTCACTGGCTTATATACAGGTTCACCCCACTCCAGCCTGCTTAAGTCAGAGAGTACCAGAGAGAGTTTGTTTTCTCTCTCTTGCCGTTACAATTATCATTATATAGGCGACAGAATCATACATTGTGCTGAAGTGATACTTTATTGCGAAAGCTTGACGCTACGGGTCCCCCCCTCAGAATCCCCTCCCCCCAACAATAAATTTTCCCCGAAAAATGTTTTAAATAAAAATAAGAGATACGTATGTCTGTAGATAGTAAACAGAAGTTTCATGGAAATCGTGAGCTTTTTCCAAGAAAACTGAAAAATTCATTCAAGAAAGTTGCACTTTCCGGTTGATGAAGGATTTTGCATGAAACCTTCGTGCCAGATGCGATTGATAGTTTCTTAACGGAATACAAAGTTTGAACTTACTGCAGTTTTTGTTGTTTCTGAGATATTCTGTTAAAACACACACATACACACAGACCACTTGCTTAACACACCCTAAAAACAAACTCAGGAGAGTTTTAAAAAAAGTTATCAATTACAACCAAATGAATTATATTACGCCGATAAAACTGGGCAAACTGGAAAACTCGATGAAAATGTCGGCCAACAGATATAAAAATTACAATTTTATTTTAGGTGATAGAATCACTTGTAAATAATAGGGGGCGCATGCGTACTAAACAACACTAGACAAGATTGTTCTAAACAGTATTTGGAGGTGGAGTGAAGTACACACGTCAAGTGTCAATTTACCTTGCTTGTACACACAACAGAATACACAACACACACATACATACATACCCTTTCAATTTCTACCACCCAACTTTATATCTAACTTTATACCCCGCCCACTCTGCCAGTACCACTTTAACTCTCTTAGAGTATCGTCAGCCAGGCTCACACACTAACACAATCATAATACAACAACCAACACTCCAATATAGCTTGAAGAGTGGAAGTGGGAGTCAGAAATGTAATTCTAGCTCGTTTAGAATTTAATCACTGTCAGCTATATATATATTGGTGTACGGGTATTCAAACTCTTGACAAAATTGAGCCCCTTTGATCTCACACTCTAAAACACACCCATCCATACTTCTATGTCTCTCTCTGTACTTCTTCTGTGTTCCAATGTACTTCACGGCCTCACCATCCTTCTTCTCACTACCACTAACCCCGTAATACTTTTTCATTTTAACTTCACTCACTGTGATTTCATTTATAAATCTTTTTTTTCATTTTATTTTTTTGTTTTTGTTTTGTTTGTGACAAATTTATTTCCAGCTAATATGATGAGGTTTTTACTATTGTGTCGGGATCGACCAGTATAACAATAAATCTTCTCCCCTCTTTATGTTATGTTCCTACAATAATCTTCCTCCCTGCACAATTTTTTATTTTTTATTCACCATAAATTCTAACCACTGGAGCTTGTTCACTCTTTTTGTTGTTTAAACATTTTTCATGTTTACACCATGACTTGGGGGGACATTTTTGTTTTCATTGGTCATCAATTTCATCTACGACTTAGACATTTTATTGGCAGATTCATTTTTTTTTTTCAATCCGTCGTTTGTTGCTTATATAATAGAGTGGATACATGCTGATTGTTTCCAGATAGATTTTAAAAATCTATAATATCTTTTATATGGAGCTTTCATATGTATCCAGAAAGAAATTACAAGGCCATTTTTAAGGCTTAGTACATTTGACACTATTTCAAGACAAGTTATTTTAAATAAGTTAAAGCTGTATGTTTTTTTTGTGTGAATGATATTGTTTCTCATCTGGTATTTTATCCGTCGTAGCATGCATATTTATTTTCTACCTGATTCCTGGTTTCGGATTTTCATCCCTCGTCAAAGCAAATTCACCAAGTTCGTGTAGAGAGTTCACTTCAACGTAATGTTTCTGTTACTTGTTACTCATACTTGGTTGTATATAATTATGTGGGCAGGTTATAAGGTTATGTTACTGTGTGTATATGATTAATGGCAAAATGGAATTATTGTAAGTTATGATTAGACATTAGAAAAATAGTGTATAATAAATTTGTTTTCTGTTTTGCAGAATACTCCATAACTAAATTTTTAATAGTGTTGTAAAGTATACTCAGTGTCTTATCAAGTTTTTTTTTATTGTGGGGGGGGGGGGAATAAGTTATTTCAGGAGTATACTGTACTAATAGGAATAAAGTTTGAAGAAAGGTGATGCAAAGTTTATGGACAGTCAAAAGCTTGTACAGGTAATACATAAATATGCATGCTACGACGGATGTTATCCAGCATTGCGGATCCATCCACACATTCGATATTGTTTCTCTTTCAAAATCATCGAGCAGTGTTCTTTAGGTCTTAATATTTCCGTGTAGTTAAATGAAGTTCGTCATGGAGTTTTTCAGGGTACAATTCTTTGCCCCATTTTATTTTTAATAGCTATAAATGATCTTCTTTTTTTGTTAGATTTAGTTTTTGTTATAGAGTATTATTGCACTGCGACCTAAAAGATCTACTATGTTCCATGGAGCTTTCTCAGTGCACTGCCGGCCTCCGAACTGTGTTCTATAGACATTGCCCACCACCGGACATTGAGCTGTAGAGGCTCGTAGGAAGAGAAAATCCGAATTTATTAAATGACTGTTTCATACATCGATAATAATCATATACTGGGATTCGATATGTGTTATCACTAGGTATACTTCTTACTAATAGATTTATCTTAAACAAGGACTTTATACGAATGGAAAAATACAATGCAATCGGGTACGTGGGCCAGGTATATATATATATATGTATATATATATAGTGGGAAAGATGTGAGAGAAGAAATAGAGATGTGGGAAAAGTATGTGGGTGAAGTATAAGGATCTAAAGAAAACTACTATTCCAGAGTTACCACACTGGCTAAGTGGTGAAAGTGATGGACTTGGATGGTGATGGATGCTATATCGCTTTTGCTGAATTCAACAAAAAAAAAAAAAAAATACTAATTTATAACACCTCTTCATCTTCAGGAGAGGAGGGGTGGTGGAACTGTGGTGGGTGAGGAGACGGCCGCCATTTTGTGCAGAATAGTGTTTCAGAACCGGTCAATTGCACCTACTCCACTGGGATTGACTATTACATGTCATTTTTGTATCAGAAGTTGGCAAATATCTATTCTTCTGGCGGTCTGGAAAATTATTGCAGTTCTTTTCCGAAGAGAAAATTGTAATAAAACTCCAAAACCAATTCCGTAAAGTCTCCTCACTTTCGGAAGTCTCAATTTCTTCAAATTTGGAATTCTAGCAATAATGCGAAGTTATATTGATAATATATATTTTATATATACCTTATATATCTGTATACATAATGTGTACATAAGAGACAGTATTAAACAAAATATTATAAACAAAATAGTAAAAATATCATAAATTTGCTCTTCCCAGTGCAATATATAATAATAATAATAATTCATTAATGTTATTAAATTTATATTTACTTTTATATTTAATTGTGAAATGTTTATAAAAAGGACCAAGGACAAAACAAGTGATATATATATACTTTTTTATTATAACGATTACATAATTAGCAGATTTCACTAGAGTTTTTAATAGTAAATTTAATTTTGTTTATATATATATCCTAAAAATTAATCTCTGCAGACACGTTTGTTGAAATATGGAGAGTTTGGTTTGTGGTATAGTATGAGTTAGACGTATTCTTATAGTCGGAATTATTTTAAAAAATTTGTATTTATAAAGTTGATGACTTTATGATTGATTTTTTTTTTTAATCACGATGAGTTTTTGAGCGGTCAGAAGTAAACATTCAATCTTTAAAGGACGACATTAATATCATATGAGAGTGGTAGAACTATACATTAAATTAAAGTAGTAGTTTAGAGAAAGCTTTGCATTATTCCTCCTCAAATTTCCCTGTAAAAATATAAGAAACAAAAAAAGTGATAGGCATCTTATGTGTCAATAGTAAACAAAGTTTAAAAAAAAAATCGTAGCTTTGATAAATCTAAATACCCTAAACCCTAAACCTTAATACCAGTATTGTGCTTCCGGCAACTTTTCGTTTTTTAAGATTATTTACTAGCATTTTTTTTTTTGTTTCCTCAGGGAATCTTCAATCATATATTTCCGGTCAAAATCTTGAATTTACAAAAAATTTAACCGAATCGTAATATACCACTTCCCCTTAACAAATAGTTAAGAGAAAGTAACAATACAATAAACAATGTAAACAATTATTATTTAAATATCTCTTGTATTTAGATAGACAGGCTTTTAATTATGTTATAACAAATATTGTTAATGTTTATTATGTGTTTGCGTGTTGTTGTGTCTGTGTATGATTATTTAGTTTAAAAGTTGTGATTATATAAGATGGTGAAATCTTCAAGACTGTTATAACTACAGTGTTGTTCCTACTTTGTGTGTGTGTGTGTTGTGTGTTAGTTGTTTGATGTAAATATTATCAGTAAGTAAATATTTATCTTGAATGTCCTACTACTCTTCATTTTATCTCTTCTCATTGCTTTCTATTTACAAAACAGATACATATATAAAAAGCTTTTAGAATATATTTTAGTTTTGTCGATTATTGCTATTATTGTTGTTTGATTTATTTCCTCTGCTCTACATTTATACTATATCAAATTTTCTTACATAGTAGTTGCTCGTCTGTATGTCTTTACTAGGATGAGGTGTGTATGCTAGATCACTTCTAGTCTGGTACTAAGTTATAAAATAGGTTGCAAGCTAGGTTTATTTACTACCCTTCTCCCCCTTACATTTCACTTTATAACAAGCTGTTACTCATACATATTGCAAATCTTATCTTGACTTTACAATGGTACTACTTTTCTCTTTTCCTTCCACAACAAAACATGTTAAGTTTACGGAGACGTACTAGTAGTGGATAATGGTGGTTATGCCGGCATACTCTCTAGTCCTAGAGTTATTCATAACTTTATTTTCATTCTACGGGGGTTTTCTTATTGTTACATCGGAACTGTTTATATGTCCATTAAGGAACGATTTTTAGGATTTAAAAAAGGCCAAATATTTAATTAAAAATTGCATTTATTTTCGTCAATTATGTGGAAACTATGTGATTTCTTAAAATATTTTGGGATATTTAAGTAAAAATGGATATTTTTTTTTATGAAAAAATGGACAATTTGGGGGGGGGGGGAGTTATAAGTGTTTAGACAAGAAAAGAAACATTTTTACAATTTAGTAATAATTTATTAGGAACAAATAATTTGTTTTACAAGTTATAAGATTTGATACAAACAAAAGACCTTTTTCCGATTTATCAAAAGGTGTGTAAATTTGTCAAATTTTGAATAACTTCACTCTTTCGAGCCGAAATTGTTTGCAACCACATGAAATTTCAAATGTTGGAACGTAAAGTGGCGACGATCTGGGTGTAAGATGGACTTGTAACGACTAAAAGATCGTTCAACATCTACAGATGTTATAGGTGCCTTGCTGAAAGAAGTTATCTCGTTGGTTGTAAAGGGTACCGATGTTCTGAGGTGACTTCTGTTCCACTGATAATATCAGAAATCTGGCAGATGGTCTCCCACCCTTTGTTCTTGCTCAGTACTTCTACCAGTTTTGATCTGATCAGATCTCCCTTACTCCCAGGTATTCCTTCCACCTTTTTTCGATGACTTTATTAACGTTGGACACGTTTTCTGTCAGTCGAACATTTTGGGACTCAAGTTGGGTAATGGCTTGTGCAAGAAATACGCAATTGTCAGAAATGAATGCAAGGTCGTTCCTTAAATTAGGTTTCTCGAATAAAGACTTGGCTGTATTTATCGCTAATGCTTCGTCTTCGAGATGTGAAAGGACATTCTTGATTTATTGTAGTTTTCATAGTAATACTGAGCTGCTTCCAGCCAAGTACCCCATCTTGTCAATATTGGTTCTGGTGGAAGGCACAAGTCTGGATAGAGATCTTTTAGCATTTTAATGCGACTTGGTGCTTTTAAGAAAACTTTTTTAACCGAGGAGATTAAGGAATCTACGTCACTGAACAAAGATCGGACAGTTTACACGTCACGTGAATTATCTTAGGATAAAATACATGAATAGATTGCCCAGCCTTGACCATGTTGGGGGCAGCATCAGAGAGAAACAAAAGAACTTTTTCGTTCAAAACCCCACTGGGCCATAGGATATGCATTGAGGCATCGAAGAATCGTGAAATGGTGGAATGATTGCATTTTTCGAGAACCTCAAGTTCAAAAGGAATGGCTTTGAATCCACATCAGCAACACTGTCAAGTTTTCCAATAACTGCATTGGCAATATACCTGCCCTCAACGTCAGTGGTTTCATCAATTGACACCCAAATCGGCCCATCTTTGATATGTTCTCGAATTTTGGTTAGTGTATCTTTATAGATATCTTCCAGGTAGTTTTTTCGCAGAGTGCTCTCGTCAGGCATTTTTTCCCCAATATAGGTCTCTAAGAATCCTTTGAAATGAGGATTTTTAAGTTTGTGGAAAGGGATATCTGCTCTAACCAAAGCCCGACACAGATCTGTACTCAGAGTAGACTTACTTGATGATGGAGATGTAAGGAAGGCTTGATAGGACGTCCTCTCTTTCTTTCTGTTTTTATTCTCTATGTGCGATCCGGTGGCAATATGTTGGGTGACTTGGGAACGTTGAGCGCAAGAAACGCGCTTGTCACAAGCTGTGCAGTACAAAATGTCTCCATCACTTCGAAAAAGTTCTGCTGGAAACTCGCGAAGATATTTAGCAACCAGTTGTCTGTTTGAGGCCGATGTTCGTGGCATTTCACCCAAAAAAGAATACACTAAGTGACCGAACGAAATGAATCGGACACTTCAACGAATGAGCTGAAAGAACAGACAACGTCAGACAACTTCAAAGAACTAACAAGTGCCCGTCACTGTTTAGCAGCATTCTGTGTAAATTACAATAACCATTGTATCCACTGTGATTCACAGCCCTACAGTCTGTGGTTCACAGTTCCTGTCAACCACCTCCCAATTATGAAAATATGCCCAAAATGAAAAATATGAAAAATATGTACATATTTTGATTAAATATGTAGAAATATTTATTTATTTTGATCAAATATGTATAAATATGCGATAACATCCAAATATGTGGAAATATGTGAAATAAAAGTAGACTCCAACGGCTTAAAAAGTGTCTGTAAATTGCTAGGCAAAAACGTATGTAAATTGCCTAGAAAAAAATATGTAAATACATACGAA